>QLPN01003590.1:0-23539 GCA_003314395.1 Albatrellus ellisii
GTAGAAGCACCATCTACAGGATAACCAAGCTCCTGCAACAAATTCCACATCCACAACATCTCCGTCCCTGCTTCAACAGCTGCAATAAACTCTGCCTCTGTTGTCGAAAGAGCTACAAGTGACTGAAGCTTAGAGCTCCAGCTCACTGCACCTGTCCCAATGCATAGGAGATAGCCTGAAGTTGATCTGCTGCTGTCTGGATCTCCACCATGATCAGTATCAGTGTAGGTAATGAAGGGCTCTCGAGATAAAGGGGAGGGTGCATAAGTGAGCTTCAAGTCTACTGTGCCTTTGAGATAATGAAGCAAGTGCTTGACTGCTCCAATGCTCCATGCCAGGATTGTTGTTGAATCGACAGAGTAGGGAGACAGTGTGGGAGATGTCAAGATGAGTAGCAGTGGCTAGGTAGAGCAGGGCACCTACAGCAGACACATAGGGAACATCCTTCATAGCTACAACCTCCTGGGGAGTCTTCAGGGACATCTGCACTGAAAGTCAAAGTCCTGGCTGCATGGGTGTTAGGACTGGCTTGCAATCTTGCATGCTGAAGCATTCCAGTATGTCCAATATATACTGGCATTGGCAGAGCAAAATAGCATGATTTGAGTGGTCCTGAGCAATCTGTATGCCGAGCAAGAAAGAGGTGGCTCCCAAGTCCCTAAGATGGAAATGTGAAGACAGCTGCTTAATGACTGATTGGATAGCTTTGAGGGAGTTGGAGGGAAGTGTGATGTTGTCTACAAATACTGGGAGAATAATCTGCACACTGTCTTTGCTAAAGACATAGATGCTGGAGTTGACTTTAACACACTTGAAGCCTAGATCAATCAGAACAGACTGGAGCTTCTGGTACCACATACGAGATGCTTGCTTCAAGCCATAGATGGATTTCCAAAGATGAAGGACTTGGTTACTGTTCCCCAGAGTGACGCCTTCAGGCTGCTGCATGTAGACTTCTTCATCTAGGTCCCCATTGATGAAGGCATGAGAGATGTCAATGGAGTGAAGGTGAAGGTCCTGTAAGCCAGCAAGGGTGAGAATAGTCCTGATTGCTGCAAACTTAGCTGTAGGAGCAAAGGTCTCATTGAAGTCAAAACCTGGTCTCTGGCTGAATCCCTTCATGATGAGTCTAGCTTTGTACCTCTCAATGGAGCCATCAGCATTCCTCTTCACCTTGAATACCCATCTGCAACCAATGGCTTTTTGGCCGGGAGGGAGATCAACTAGTTCCCAAGTGCCATTGTGACTGTGAGCATCCAGTTCTTCTTCAGCTGCTTGTGTCCACTGCTTTGCATTGGAGTGCACCAAAGCTTGCCTGTAGGTAGATGGTTCTGCACCCAATGAGCTGGTGAAAGCAGATCCTGGATAAGTCAAAAATGTGCCAGGGAACTCCTCATCTTTGTTGGCTTCTTCCTTGACTTGCACTTCATCCTCTTCTTCTTTGGAGCTTTCAAGAATAGGTGTAGGCTCTCTATGCACCTTCCACCACTCCCCTAGAGCCTTCTTTTCCCTAGCACTACGATGCAAAGGTGTAGCCATAGGTGCAGGACTAGGAGAAGCAGTAGGGGCAGGGCTAGGTGCAGGAGCAGGGGACTGAGTTGATGACAAAGCAATAGGAGAAGTGGGGTCTTCTAGAGAGGAGGTAGATGAAGCAGGGGATGATGGAGGGCTTACTGAGTCAACAGGAGGTGCTGCAGGTGTAGTAACAGGAGGAGTAGAGTGTGTGTCAAGATCAGAATCAAAAGACTTCCCCCCTGGAGCTGGCACAGAATTGGAATTCAAATGGGGAGTGACAAGAGATGGTAAAGGAGCTACAGGAGCATCCTTGCAAGATGGGAAGTACCTCTCATTGAAATCAGCTCTCTCACTGATAATGCTGTTGGTAGTCAAGCAAAGCCTGTCTTGCAACACTTTGTGGTTAACCCACTTTGCCCTATACAAGGACTGGTAGCTCAGTTGGTTAGAGCACCCTTCTAGTATGTGGGAGGTCCTGGGTTCAATTCCTGGCCAGTTCACTTCTTTTCCCTCATTGTCCCCTGAGGTCCCTGGGCTGATATTAACAAATGCACCTCTTCAAAGTTAGATCCCAGAACTTCCAACCTTTGTAGCCAGTAGGATAGCCTATAAAGACGCATTTTTGCATGTGGTGCTGTAAGCTGTTCCTCTGTGTTAAAGGACAATAAGAGACTTGTGGTATTGCAATGAGGAGTACTCTAGACACCACACTAAGTGGGGGACTGAAGTCCGAAGTGAGCAACTAGAGAAAGAACTAGTTGCGCCACTGAGGACTCCTTTAAACTGTGCATAACTGCAGAGTACGAACTATAAGAGTGTGCCACAGGTGTGGGTAAAGTATGAAGTCAAACACATGAGCACAAAGAAAGATATAAGTAAATGTAACACAAAGTCTGGAAATCTCAAGATAGGAAAATAAGAAGAGAGTTGGTGAAGAACCTTATATAACAACACCCTATGCTCTAATTGACTTTGTGGCATTCATATCTCGACTCCTGTGCACTCGATCCTTTCCAAACCTTTTACGGACCTCTGCCTACATTGCATCTACCCCTATTCCAATTTGCAAATCATTCAACTCACTGGTTCTTTCGCAACAACACCAAAGTCTCAACTCAGCGAGTTAGAAACCATACTTGTATCTCTACCACTACTTGTGCTACCACTCCAATACTTTGCTGTCACCTCGGGCATACTCTCGACTACTCCCATACCAAGTTATATCCCATTCGCATGACTCGTTCTCGTGCACCGTCATCATTGTCATCATGCATTCTGACTCTGACTCCTCTCCATCCATCCCACCTCTCTCCAACTCTAACTATCCTCAATGGTCAATGGAGATGAAGGCCTGGTTGATGATGAGAGGGTTATGGATGCTGGTTTCAGGCGAGGAGACAATCCCAGATAAGTCCAAGTCACTCTTGGAGTATCAGGATTGGAAGATGAGGTCGCAAAAGGCTGCTGGAGCCTTGTTCCTTGCTGTCAAGCATGAACAAAGGGTGCATCTCAGAGGCATAGAGTGTGATCCCATTAAGATTTGGGACAAACTTGAGCAGGTACACCTCTCAAAGAAGCCTGGGGCAAGATTCAATGCCTACAATGACCTATTCTCAATCAGGAAGAAGCCCAAAGAGTCTCTGCAAGCCCTGATGAACAGAGTTGAAGAAGCTATGAGGGCCATCTGCAATCTTTGTCCCAAGGGCTTTACTTTGCAGAACCTCGATGAAGAACTGGCCTGCATGTCTCTTATTAGATCCCTTCCTGAAGAGTACAGTCACTTCACCTCTTCCCTGCTCCTTCTCGACACACTTGATAAAGCTAAGCTACAAGCTGCCTTTGTCACAGAGGAAACCAACAGATCTCGCCACCCTGATGTCATCTCCACTTCTAACTCTTCTGGGGCTTTACAAACCTCATCCTCTACTCAATCTCGTCGCCCCCAGAATAACTACAAGTGTGACTACTGTGGCAGAGATGGCCATACCTCCTGGAGATGCTACAAGAGGATGGATGAACTGGTAAAGAACTCTGAAGGCTCCTCAAATGCTAACAAAGCTACCTCATCATCTGCTTCATGTACTGCCCTGGAGTTTGCTGGCAATGCAAGTCTTCATTCTGATCCTTCCCCCTGCTCTCCCACCTTCTTGTTGACTCTGGCTGACTCCCTCTGGTGTGCAGACACAGGGGCCACTTCTCATATGACCCCCCATTGACACTGGCTTCAAAACTATGAGCCACTTCAACTCCCTATTCAACTAGCAGACAACAAAGTCATCTACTCTGCCAGGGTTGGGTCTGTGGTGTTTGAGCCAGAGCTAGAGGGTCGGAGATGTTGTCCTGTGGAGTTTACAAAGGCTCTACATGTCCTGGAGCTTTGCAATAATCTCTTGTCTGTGTTATACTTGATGAAACATAAGGGGTTCTCTGTTGTTATTCTTGAAGATGTGATGAGCTTCCTTCGCAATGGTTCTATTCTCTTCTCTGCAAGTGTCAATACTTCAAATGCAGCATATCTCAAAGGCTCCACTATTCCTGCACCCCCTACAGTAGCTAATGCAGCTGTAGCTTCGTCGACATTACCTTTAGACACTTCTCTATGGCACTGGAGGCTTTGCCACCATCATTATGGAGGTATAGATCACATTTTGAAGCAGCAGTTAGTCTCCAGGCTTGTCATACAGTCTACTACTGTTGGTAGTCAAGCAAAAGCCCATCTTGCAACACTTCGTGGTTAACCCACTTTGCCCTATACAAGGACTGGTAGCTCAGTTGGTTAGAGCACCCTTCTAGTATGTGGGAGGTCCTGGGTTCAATTCCCAGCTGGTTCACTTCTTTTCCCTCATTGTCCCCTGAGGTCCCTGGGCTGATATTAACAAATCTTGTCTCTGGGCTTGTTATAAACTCCCCTTTACCTCCAGATCCAGTTTGTGAACCTTGTCTAGCTGGCAAAATGCATGCTAATCCCTTCCCCACCTCTCAAACTCACACCTCTGCCCCTCTCGAGCTTGTACATTCTGATCTCCATGGTCCTCTCCCTGTCCAGACACACTCAGGTTACAGATACTGGGTCTCCTTCATCAGTGACTTCACCAGATTCAGAGCTGTGTTCCCTATCAAGGCCAAGTCTGATACTTTTGAAGCCTTCAAAGCATTCAAGGCTTATGCTGAGAATCACCATGGGACGAAAATCAAGACTCTCCAGGACGACAAGGGAGGGGATTACATGTCTAATGCTTTCACACAGTTCACAACAGAGGCAGGCATTGTCAGGCAGCACACTGTTCAAAACCAACCTCAACAAAATGGAGTTGCAGAGAGGGCCAATAGGACTATGGCAGAGGGTATAACTGCTATGCTAGCTGAGTCTGGACTCCCTTCGTCATTTTGGGGAGAAGCCCTAGCTTCTTATGTTCATGTCTGGAACTGCCTACCCACCTCAGCTATCCCTAAAGCAACCACCCCCTTCGAGCTATGGCATGGCAAGAAGCCAGATGTCTCCCATCTTTGAGTCTGGGGTTGCACTGCTTATGTGCATGTGCAGAGGGATCAGAGGGACAGTCTAGCACCTCATATGCAAAAGGCTGTCTTTATAGGTTACCCTGCAGGCTACAAGGGCTGGAAGTTCTGGGACCAATCTTCGAGGACTTGCTTTATTAGTGAGAGGGCTGACTTCAACAAAAGACACTTCCCTGCTGTTAAAGGACAATAAGGGACTTGGTGGATTGCAACAGAGGCTACTCTAGACACCACACTAAGTGGGGGACTGAGGTCTGAAGTGAGCAACTAGAGAAAGAACTAGTTGCACCACCAAGGACTCCTTTAAACTGTGCATAACTGTGGAGTATGAACTATAAGAGTATGCCACAGGTGTGGGTAAAGTACAAAGTCAAACACATGAGCACAAAGAAAGATATCAGTAAATGTAACACAAAGTCTGGAAATCTCGAGATAGGAAAATAAGAAGAGAGTTGGTGAAGAACCTTATATAACAACAGTCCCTCCTGATGAAGCAACTCTCTAGCTTCAACACTAGCTCAGTCCCGTCATGCCCCACAGCCTCACAACCTTCTGGACACAGAGAGACTTGGTTAGCAAGTCAGCAACTTGATCTTCAGTAGGGACATAAATAGGAGTCAGTGTCCCTGCCTCAACTGCATCTCTAAGCCAGAAGTATCTCATGTCGAGATGCTTCATCCTCCCATGGTGCTCTGGGTTCCTGGCCACTGAGAGAGCTGACTGGTTGTCAATCTAAAAGGTAGAGGCACCATCTACAGGATAGCCAAGCTCCTGCAACAAATTCCACATCCACAGCATCTCCTTCCCTGCTTCCACAGCTGCAATAAACTCAGCCTCTGTAGTCGAAAGAGCTACAAGTGACTGAAGCTTAGAGCTCCAACTCACTGCACCTGTCCCAATGCATAGGAGATAGCCTGAAGTTGATCTGCTGCTGTCTGGGTCTCCACCATGATCAGCATCAGTGTAGGTAATGAAGGGCTCTTGAGATGATGAAGGGGAGGGTGCATAAGTGAGCTTCAAGTCAACTGTGCCCTTGAGATATTGAAGGAGGCACTTCACTGCCTTCCAATGCTCCATGCCAGGGTTATTGTTGAATCAACACAGTAGGGAGACAGTGTGGGAGATGTTGGGGTGAGTAGCAGTGGCAAGGTACAGCAGGGCACCTACAGCAGAGACATAGGGAACATCCTTCATAGCTACAACCTCCTGGGGAGTCTTCAGGGACATCTGTGCTGAAAGTTGAAGTCCTGGCTGCATGGGTGTTAGGACTGGCTTGAAATCTTGCATACAGAAGTGTTTGAGTATGTCCAGTATATACTGGTGTTGACAGAGCGAAATAGTGTGTTTTGAGTGATCTTGAGTGATCTGTATGCTGAGTAAGAATGAAGTGGCTCCTAAGTCCCTTAGATGGAAATGCAAAGACAGCTCCTTAATGACTGATTGTATGGCTTCGAGGGAGTTGGAGGCAAGTGTGATGTCATACACAAAGACTGGGAGGATGATCTGCACACTGTCTTTGCTAAAGACATAGATGCTAGAGTCAACTTTAACACACTTGAAGCCTAGATCAATCAGGACAGACTGCAACTTCTGGTACCACATACAAGATGCTTGCTTCAAGCCATAGATGGATTTCTGAAGATGAAGGACTTGGTTACTGTTCCCCAGAGTGAAGCCTTCAGGCTGCTGCATGTAGACTTCTTTGTCTAGGTCTCCATTGATGAAAGTATGAGAGATGTCAATGGAGTGGAGATGAAGGTCCTGTAAGCCTGCAAGGGCAAGAATAGTCCTGATTGCTGCAAACATAGCTGTAGGAGCAAATGTCTCATTGAAATCAAAGCCCAGTCTCTGGCTGAAGCCCTTCACAATGAGTCTAGCCTTGTACCTCTCTACTGAGCCATCAGCATTCCTCTTCACTTTGAATACCCATCTGCATCCAATGGCTTTCTGGCCAGGAGGGAGATCAACTAGTTCCCAAGTGCCATTGCAACTGTGAGCATCCAGTTCTTCTTCAGCTGCCTTTGTCCACTGCTTTGCATTGGAGCACCCCAAAGCTTACCTGTAGGTAGATGGTTCTGTTGGTAGTCATGCAAAGCCCATCTTGCAACACTTTGTGGTTAACTCACTTTGCCCTATACAAGGACTGGTAGCTCAGTTGGTTAGAGCACCCTTCTAGTATGTGGGAGGTCCTGGGTTCAATTCCTGGCTGGTTCACTTCTTTTCCCTCATTGTCCCCTGAGGCCCCTGGGCTGATATTAACAGGTTCCATGCCCAATGAGCTGGTGAAAGCAGATCCTGGATAAGTGAAAAATGCACTGGGGAACTCCTCATCTTCATTGGCTTCTTCCTTGACTTGCACTTCTTCCTCTTCTTCAGAACTCTCTACAATCAGTGTAGGCTCTCTATGCACCTTCCACCACTCCCCTGGAGCTCTCCTTTCCCTAGTACTATGATGCACAGGTGTAGCCCTAGGTGCAGGAGTAGGGGAAGAAGTAGGGGCAGGGATAGGAGACTGAGTTGATGATGAAGGAATAGGGGAAGTGGGATCTTTGAGAGAGGAGACAGATGAAGTAGGAGATGATGGAGGGCTTACTGAGTCGACAGGAGGTGCTGCAGGTGTAGTAACAGAAGGAGTAGAGTCTGTGTTGAGATCAGAATCAAAGAACTTCCCCCCTAGAGCTGGCACAGACTCGAAATTCAAGGGAGGAGTGACAAGAGATGGTAAAGGAGCTACACAAGCATCCTTGCAAGATGGGAAGTACCTCTCATTGAAATCAGCTCTCTCACTGATAATGCACCTCTTTGAAGCTAGATCCAGAACTTCCAACCTTTGTAGCCAGTAGGATAGCCTATGAAGACGCATTTCTGCATATGAGGTTGTAGACTCTTCCTCTCATCCCTCTGCACATGCACATAGGCAAGGCAACCCCATATGCAAAGATGGGAGACATCTGGCTTCCTCTTGTGCCAGAGCTTGAATGGAGTAGTAGCTTTGGGGATAGCAGAGGTAGGGAGACAGTTCCATACATGCACATAAGAAGCAAGGGCTTCTCCCCAGAATGATGAAGGAAGGCCAGACTCAGCTAGCATAGCAGTAACCCCCTCAGCCATAGTCCTGTTAGCCCTTTCAGCTACACCATTCTGCTGTGGCCTGTTTCACACAGTATGCTGCCTAACAATGCCTGCATCTGTAGTAAATTGAAGGAAGGCATTGGAAATATACTCCCCTCCCTTGTCATCTCAAAGGGTCTTGATCTTTGTACCATGGTGGTTTTCAGCATTGGCTTTGAAAGCTTTGAAGGCCTCAAAGGTACCTGACTTTGCACAAATAGGGAATACTGCCCAGAATCTTGTGTAGTCATCTATGAAGGAGACCCAGTACATAAATCCCAAGTGTGTATGAACAGGGAGAGGACCATGGAGATCAGAATGTATGAGCTCAAGAGGGGCAGAAGTGTGTGATTGCAATGAAGGGAAGGGATTGGAGTGCATCTTGCCTGCTAAACAAGGCTCACAGATAGGGTCCAGGGGTGTAGCAGACTGTATCACAAGCCTGGAGACTAACTGCTGCTTCAAAATGCGATCTATACCTCCATAATGATGGTGGCAAAGCCTCCAGTGCCATAGAGAAGTGTCCAAAGGCAATGTTGATGAAGCTACAGCTGCATTAGCTAGTGTATGGGGTGCAGGAATAGTGGAGCCTTCGAGATATGCTGCATTTGAAGCATTGACACTTGCAGAGAAGAGAATAGAACCATTGTGAAGGAAGCTCATCACATCTTCAAGAATAACAACAGAGAACCCCTTATGTTTTTTCAAGTATAACACAGACAAGAGATTATTGCGAAGCTATGGGACATGTAGAACCTTTGTAAACTCCACAGGACAACATCTCCAACCCTCTGGCTCTGGCTCAAACTGTTGTTATTACAGGTTCTTCACCAACTCTCCTTATTTTCTTATCTCAAGATTTCCAGACTTTGTGTTACATTTCATCATATCTTTCTTTGTCCTGATCTGTTTAGCTTCTAACTCCACACACATACTGTACACATAGTTAACATTCATACTCTGCATTTATGCATACTATAAAAGAGTTCCTGGGTGGCACAACTGCTTTCTTCAGTTGCTCATCTTGGACTCTAGGTACTGTACTCTTTCTTTACTCATTTATTTAGTTGCTCATCTCAGACTCTAGTCCCCCACTTAGTGTGGTGTTTGTAGCTTCCTTTAGTTCTAATCACAAGTCACTGTCTATTGAAGTTTAACAGGTTATGGGCCCTGTGCTCTTTTGACTTTGTGACTTCAATATCTCAACATCTGCACATCCAATCCACTTGACAATTCGTACCTACCTCCGTCTACACTGCATCTACCTTCAGTCCAAGCTTCAGCAAATTCGCTTCACTGGTTCTCTCGCAATAGCATCAAAGTCTCAACTCCTGGAGTTAGAAATCATAGTGTTATCTTGACAACCATTTGCACCATTGCTCCCAAACCTTGGCAAGACCTTTGCTAGCATCCTATCCACACGCATACCAAGTATCATCGCATTCACATCACTCACACTATTAAGCCTCCATTGTGTTGACTCTACTTCACCATCATGGACTACACAACTCACTTTGCTGGTAATGCTAGTACCACTCCCCAATCTTCACTATCTTCCACAACAGCCATTCCCACCAATCCTGACAACCTCTGGTGTGCTGACACTGGAGCTACATCACACATGACTCCCCACTGGCATTGGCTTCAGAATTACAGACCCCACAGAGTTCCAGTTCATCTAGCAGACAACAAGATAGTCTACTCTGCAGGTATTGGCTCTGTTGTCTTTGTCCCTGAAGTAGATGGTCAGCAACTCCACCCTCTTGAGTTTACCAATGTCCTACATGTCCCAGACCTTCGAAACAACCTCCTTTCAGTTCTATTCCTCACTCATTATAAGCAGTTCTCTGTGGTTATCCTAGAGACTGTTATGAACTTCATCAGGTCTGGCACTATCTTGTTCTCAGCATCAGTTAATGCTTCAAACTGTGCTTATCTCAAATGCACCACTACTCCTCTACCACCTCCCATAGTCAATTCAGCTCTAGTTTCGTCAAGTTTGCCTATGGACACCTCCCTATGGCACAGAAGACTCTGTCATCATCACTATGGAGGTATAGACTGCATTTTGAAGCAGAAACTGGTCTCTGGGCTCAAGATACAATCCCCTTCACCTCCATATCCTGTTTGTGAGCCCTGCTTAGCTGGCAAGATGCATGCAAACCCCTTCCCTTCATTGCAGACACACACCTCACACCCTCTTGAGTTAGTGCACTCAGATCTCCATGGTCCTCTCCCTGTTCGTACACACTCAGGATTTAGGTACTGGGTCTCCTTCATAGATGACTTCACAAGATTCCGGGCAGTCTTCCCTATTTGTGTAAAGTCTGACACCTTTGAGGCCTTCAAAGCTTTCAAAGCTTATGCCAAAAACCACCTAGGGACAAAAATCAAGACTCTCTGGGATGATAAGGGAGGGGAGTATATGTCCAATGCTTTCCTACAGTTTACCACAGATGCAGGCATCATTCAACGACACACTGTTCGAAATCAGCCTCAGCAAAATGGTGTAGCTGAAAGGGCTAACAGGACTATGGCTGAGGGAGTTACTGCTATGTTAGCTGAGTCTGGCCTGCCTTTGTTGTTTTGGGGAGAAGCTCTTGCTGCTTATGTCCATGTCTGGAACTGCCTCTACACCTCTGCTATCTTGAAACCAACCACTCCTTATGAACTATGGCATGGCAAGAAGCCAGATGTTTCTCATCTTCAAGTTTGGGGCTGCACTGCTTATGTGCATGTGCAGAGGGACCAGAGGGACAGTCTAGCACCCCATATGTGAAAGGCCATCTTCATTGGTTACCCTGCAGGCTACAAGGGCTGGAAGTTCTGGGACCAGACCTCAAAGACTTACTTTATTAGTGAAAGGGCTGACTTCAATGAAAGGTACTTCCCAGCTAGGAAAGATGGTCCTATTCCCTCACCTTCACTTGCTGTCCCTATCTTGACTTCTGGGTCTGTGCCAGATCATGGGAGGGATATCTTGGATGCTGATCTCAACAGACTCTTCAGTACTACCCCCTGTTGTTGCAGCCCCTCCTGTTGTTGAAGCAAGTCCCCCTTCATCTCCAACTTTGTCAACTTCATCTTTAGAAGACCCTGACTCTGGCAGCCCTTCGAATTCTACCCAATGTCCTTCACAATCTCCTGTTTGTTGGTAGTCAAGCAAAGCCCATCTTGCAACACTTTGTGGTTAACCCACTTTGCCCTTTACAAGGACTGGTAGCTCAGTTGGTTAGAGCACCCTTCTAGTATGTGGGAGGTCCTGGGTTCAATTCCCGGCCATTTCACTTCTTTTCCCTCATTGTCCCCTGAGGTCACTGGGCTGATATTAACAAGCTTTGGGGTGCTCAGATGCAAAGCAGTGGACTACAGCAGCTGAAGAAGAACTGGATGCTCACAGTCACAATGGGACTTGGGAGTTAACTGATCTCCCCCCTGGCCAGAAAGCAATTGGATGCAGATGGGTCTTCAAAGTCAAATGGAATCCTGATGGTTCTGTGGAGAGGTACAAGGCTAGATTGGTTGCTAAGGGCCTCAGTCAAAGGCCCAGTTTCAACTTCAATGAAACCTTTGCACCAACAGCTAAGTTTGCAGCTATCAGGACTATCCTTGCCCTTGCAGGTCTTAATGATTTACACCTCCACTCCATTGACATCTCACATGCCTTTATCAATGGCAATCTTGATGAAGAGGTCTACATGCAGCAGCCTGAAGGCTTCACTCTGGGGAACAGTAACCAAGTCCTCTGGCTTTGCAAATCAATCTATGGCCTCAAGCAAGCATCTCGTATGTGGTACCAGAAGTTCCAATCTGTCCTGGTTGAGATGGGCTTCAAATGTGTACAAGTAGACTCCAGTATTTATGTCTACAGCAAGGACTCTGTGCAGATCATCCTGCTGGTCTTTGTTGATGATATTACACTTGCCTCTAACAGTCTCGAAGCCATTTGTTCAGTTATCAAGCAGTTATCTTCACATTTCCGCCTTCAAGACTTAGGCCCTACCTCTTTTCTACTTGGCATCAAAATCACTCGGGATCACCCAAATCACACCATTTCGCTCTGTCAGTGCCAGTACATCTTGGACATACTCGAATGCTTCAGCATGTGCAATTGCAAGCCTGTGCTTACCCCTATGCAGCCAGGACTTTGACTTTCAGCAGCACTATCTCTGAAGACTCCTGCAGAAGTTGTTGCAATGAAGGATATCCCTTATGTTTCTGCTGTAGGTGCCTTACTCTACCTTGCCACTGCTACCAGGCCCGACATCTCCCACACTGTGTCCACTCTCTGTTGATTCAATAACAATCCCGGCATGGAGCACTGGAAGGCAGTCAAGCATTTGCTTCAGTATTTGAAAGGCACAGTGGACTTGAAGCTGTCTTATTCACCTTCCCCTTCACAATCTCGACAGCCCTTCATCACCTACACTGATGCAGACCATGGTGGTGACTCAGACACCTCCAGGTCAACTTTGGGCTATCTCCTGTGCATTGGGACAGGTGCTGTTAGCTGGTCTTCAAAGCTACAATCCCTTGTTGCCCTTTCAACTACAGAGGTGGAATTTATAGCAGCTGTTGAAGCAGGCAAGGAGATGCTTTGGATGAGGAACCTGTTAAAGGAGCTGGGCTACCCTGTCAAAGCCCCCTCCACTTTCCTTATTGATAATCAGTCAGCTCTCTCTGTGGTGAAGAATCCAGAGCACCATGGGAGGATGAAGCACTTGGATATGAGATATTTTTGGCTTAGGGATGCAGTCAAGGCAGGGACTCTAACTCCTGTTTATGTCCCTACTGAAGATCAAGTTGCTGACCTCCTCACCAAGTCTCTCTGTGTCCATAAAGTTGCACAGCTGCGGGGCATGATGGGACTGACTTAGTGTTGAAGCTAGAGAGTTGCTTCATCAGGAGGGACTGTTGTTATATAAGGTTCTGTTAAACTTCAAGATAATCTGACTTGTGATTAAGAGGGGAGCACTACAAACACCACACTAAGTGGGGGACTAGAGTCTGAGATGAGCAACTGAAGTAAATAAAGTAAGTGTGAAGTTACAGTACCTAGAGTCTGAGATGGGCAACTGAAGAAAGCAGTTGCGACACCTGGGAACTCTTTTATAGTATGCATAAATGTGGAGTCTGAACTATAAGAGTGTGTACTATGTATGTGCAGAGTTAGAACCTAAATGCATCAGGACAAAGAAAGATATGATAAGATGTAACACAAAGTCTGGAAATCTCGAGATAAGAAAATAAGCAGAGAGTTGGTGAAGAACCTTATATAACAACAACATAAACAGGAGTAAGTGTCCCTGCCTCAACTGCATCCCTAAGCCAAAAGTATCTCATATCCAAGTGCTTCATCCCCCCATGGTGCTCTGGATTCTTCACCACAGAGAAGCTGACTGGTTGTCAATAAGGAAGGTAGAGGGGCCTTCAACAGGGTAGCCCAGCTCCTGCAACAGGTTCCTCATCCAAAGCATCTCCTTGCCTGCTTCAACAGCTGCAATGAACTCTGCCTCTGTCATTGAAAGGGCAACTAAGGACTGTAGCTTTGAAGACCAGCTAACAGCACCTGTACCAATGCAAAGGAGATACCCCAAAGTTGACCTAGATGTGTCTGAGTCTCCACCATGGTGTGCATCTGTGTAAGTGATGAAGGGCTCTCGAGATTGCGAAGGGGAGGGTGAATAGGATAGCTTGAAGTCAACAGTGCCTCTAAGATATTGAAGGAGATGCTTGACTGCCTTCCAGTGCTCCATCCTGGGGTTGTTATTGAATCGACAGAGGGTGGACACAGTGTGGGAGATGTCAGGGCGAGTGGCTGTAGCAAGGTAGAGTAAAGCACCAACTGCAGAAACATAAGGTATGTCCTTCATATCCACAACTTCCTTGGGAGTCTTCAGAGACATGGCTGCTGAAAGATGAAGTCCTGGCTGCATGGGTGTTAGCACAGGCTTGCAATCACGCATGCTGAAGCATTCGAGTATGTCTAGTATGTACTGGCATTGGCAGAGCAAGATAGTGTGTTTTGGATGATCCCAAGTGATTTCAATACCAAGGAAGAAAGATGTGGGTCCTAAGTCTCTAAGGCAGAAATGAGAAGACAGCTGCTTAATGATGGAGTGTATGGCTTCAAGACTGTTAGAGGCAAGTGTAATATCATCAACAAAGACTGGCAGGATGATCTGCACAGAGTCCTTGCTATAAACATAAATGCTGGAGTCAACTTGCACACATTTGAAGCCCATCTCAAGAAGGACAAATTGCAACTTCTGGTACCACATACAAGATGCTTGCTTCAACCCATAGATAGATTTCCAGAGATGAAGGACTTGGTTAGGGCTCCCTATGGTAAAGCCTTCAGGCTGCTGCATATAGACCTCTTCGTCGAGATTGCCATTGATGAAAGCATGGGAGATGTTGATGGAGTGGAGGTGTAAGTCATTGAGACCAGCTAAGGCAAGAATGGTTCTAATGGCTGCAAACTTAGCTGTAGGAGTGAAGGTCTCATTGAAATCAAAGCCTGGTCTCTGGCTGAATCCCTTCATGATGAGTCTAGCCTTGTACCTCTCAATGGAGCCATCAGCATTCCTCTTCACTTTGAAGACCCATCTGCATCCAATTGCGTTCTGGCCAGGGGGGAGATCAGTTAACTCCCAAGTCCCATTGCAACTGTGAGCATCCAGTTCTTCTTCAGCTGCTTGTGTCCACTGCTTTGCATTGGAGCGTGCCAAAGCTTGCCTGTAGGTAGATGGTTCTGCGCCCAATGAGCTGGTGAAAGCAGATCCTGGACAAGTCAAAAATGCACCAGGGAACTCCTCATCTTCGTCGGCTTCTTCCTTGACTTGCACTTCATCCTCTTCTTCTTCAGAGCTTTTGAGAATGGGTGTAGGCTCTCTATGCACCTTCCACCACTCCCCCGGAGCCTTCCTTTCCCTAGCACTACGATGCACAGGTGTAGCCCTAGGTGCAGGAGTAGGAGAAGGAATGGGGGTAGGGATAGGAGACTGTGTCAAAGTCGAGGGAGTTGTAGAGACAGGGTCTTCTAGAGACGAGGTAGATGAAGCAGGGGATGATGGAGGGCTTACTGAGTCGACAGGAGGTGCTGCAGGTGTAGTAACAGGAGGAGTAGAGTCTGTGTCAAGATCAGAATCAAAAGACTTCCCCCCTGGAGCTGGCACAGACTCAGGAGTCAAAGGAGGAGTGACAAGAGATGGTAGAGGAGTTACAGAAGCATCCTTGCAAGATGGGAAGTACCTCTCTGTTGTTATATAAGGTTCTTCACCAACTTTCCTATCTTCGGATTTCCAGACTTTGTGTTACATTTACTTATATCTTTATTTGTGCTCATGTGTTTGACTCGCTACTTCACACATACATGTGGCACACTCTGATAGTTCTAACTCTGCAGTTACACGTAGTATAAAGGAGTCCTCGGTGGCGCAGCTAGTTCTCTAGTTGCTCACTTCAGACTTCAGGTACTGTCATTATCTTCCTATCTTGTTTACTTAGTTGCCAACTTTGGACTTCAGTCCCCCACTTAGTGTGGTGTCTAGAGTAGCCTCCATTACAATCCACACAGTCCTTTATTGTCCTTTAACAGGTTATGGGCCCTGTGCTCTAATCGACTTTGTGGCATTCATATCTCGACTTCTGCGCACGCGATCCACTCCAAACGTCGTACGGACCTCCATCCACACTACGCCCACCTCCATCCCAACAGTCAGCCAATTCGACTCACTGGTTCCTTTGCAACAACATCAAAGTCCCAACTTGGCAAGTTGGAAACAATAGTTGTATCTCAACCTACACTCGCACTATCACTTCAATACTTTGCAGTCACCTTGGGCATACTCTCAAGCACTCCTATACCAAGTTACATCGCATTCCAATCACTCGTTCTCACGCACCATTGTCATCATCATCATGGTCTCCGACTCTACCTCCTCTCCATCTATCCCACCTCTCTCAAACTATAACTACCCTCAATGGTCAATGGAGATGAAGGCTTGGTTGATGATGAGAGGGTTATGGATGCTGGTGTTGGGTGAGGAGACTGTTCCAGATAAGTCCAAGTCCCTCTCGGAGTATCAGGATTGGAAGATGAGGTCACAGAAAGCTGCCAGAGCCCTATTCCTTGCTATAGAGCATCAACAAAGGGTACATCTTGCCAGCATTGAATGTGATCCCATCAAGATATGGGAGAAGCTTGAGAAGGTCCACCTGTCAAAGAAGCCTGGGGCAAGATTCAATGCCTACGACAACTTGTTGTCCATCAGGAAGAAGCCCAAAGAGTCCCTGCAAGCTCTCATGAACAGGGTAGATGAGGCTATGAGGACTATCACTAATCTTCGTCCCAAGGGCTTCACTCTCGAGAACCTAGATGAAGAACTAGCTTGCATGTCCCTCATCAGATCTCTGCCTGAAGAGTATAGCCACTTCACCTCCTCCTTGCTCCTTCTCGACTCCCTTGACAAAGACAAGCTACAAGCTGCCTTTGTTACAGAGGAAACTAATAGATCTCGTCGTCCTGATGTCTTGCCTACCTCTGGGGCAATGCAGACATCATCATCTACTCAATCTCGTTGCCCCCAGAACAACTACAAGTGTGAATACTGTGGCAAGGATGGCCATACCTCCAGGAGATGCTACAAAAGGATGGATGAGCTTGTGAAGAACTCCGAAGGCTCCTCAAATGCTAACAAAGCTACCTCGTTGTCTACTGCCCCGGAATTTGCTGGCAATGCAAGTCTTTGCTCTGATCCTTCCCCTGCCTCTCCCACCTTCCTGTCAACTCTAGCTGACTCCCTCTGGTGTGCAGACACAGGGGCCACTTCTCATATGACCCCCCATCGACACTGGCTTCAAAACTATGAGCCACTTCAACTCCCTATTTGATTAGCAGACAACAAAGTCATCTATTCTGCCGGGGTTGGGTCTGTGGTGTTTGAGCCAGAGCTAGAGGGTTGGAAGTGTTGTCCTGTGGAGTTTACAAAGGTTCTACAAGTCCCGGAGCTTTGTAACAACCTCCTGTCTGTTCTATACCTCACGAAAATCAAGGGATTCTCTGTTGTTACCCTTGAAGATGTGATGAACTTCCTTCACAATGGTTCTATCTTGTTCTCTGCAAGTGTCAATGCTTCAAACAGTGCCTATCTCGAAGGATCCACTATCCCTGCACCTCCTATAGTAGCTAATGCAGCTCTAGCTTCGTCGACACTGCCTCTAGACACTTCTCTATGGCACTGGAGGCTTTGCCATCACCACTATGGAGGTATAGATCACATTTTGAAGCAACAGCTAGTCTCCAGGCTTGTCATACAGTCTACTACACCCCTGGACCCTATTTGTGAACCTTGTCTAGCAGGCAAAATGCACTCTAATCCCTGCCCCTCATCACAAACACATACTTCTGCCCCTCTCAAGCTCATTCATTCTGATCTCCATGGTCCTCTCCCTGTTCATACACACTTGGGATTTCGTTATTGGGTCTCCTTCATCAACGACTACACTAGATTCAGAGCAGTCTTCCCTATCAAGGCGAAATCAGACACTTTTGAAGCATTTAAAGCCTTCAAAGCTTATGCTGAGAACCATCATGGTACAAAGATCAAGACCCTTTGAGATGACAAGGGGGGGGGGAATATATGTCCAATG
Organism: Albatrellus ellisii; assembly: GCA_003314395.1. Taxonomy (NCBI): domain Eukaryota; kingdom Fungi; phylum Basidiomycota; class Agaricomycetes; order Russulales; family Albatrellaceae; genus Albatrellus; species Albatrellus ellisii. The sequence continues at coordinate 17,800 of QLPN01003590.1, forward strand.
CCTTCCTTCAATTTACTACAGAAGCAGGCATTATTCGACAACACACTGTACGAAACAGGCCACAGCAAAATGGAGTTGCTGAGAGGGCTAATAGGACTATGGCGGAGGGAGTAACTGCTATGCTAGCTGAGTCTGGCCTTCCTTCGTCGTTCTGGGGAGAAGCCCTTGCTTCTTATGTGCATGTATGGAACTGTCTCCCTACCTCTGCTATCTTGAAAGCCACCACTCCCTTTGAGCTATGGCACAAGAGGAAGCCAGATGTCTCCCACCTTTGTGTTTGGGGTTGCCTTGCTTATGTGTATGTGCAGTGGGATCAGAGGAACAGCCTACAGCCCCATTTGCAGAAATGTGTCTTTATAGACTATCCTACAGGCTACAAAGGTTGGAAGTTCTGGGTGTTAATATCAAATATAATGTGACTTGTAGATTGATCAATGAGCACTACAAACACCACACTAAGTGGGGGACTAGAGTCTGTTATGAGGCACTTGCTTTGGCATCTTGTAATGGTTTTCTTTTCCTTTTTTCTCTTTTTCTTTTCTTATATTTTACTTACTATAAGTGTAGTATTAACTACAGCAGTGAGCTTAGCTCCTACTTATAGTAAGGACTCATTTTCTTTTCTCTTTTATAGTACTTAAGTATTTACATACTTATGTTGAAATACTGTACATGTCACTATACTATCATTCAGCACTCCTCCACCATACACATGTACAACACATACTTCTTCATCTTTCCCTCAGACTACCTATGACATCTCTGAGGTCTCTCACTCCACCCATAACTCCAGGATGACATGCGTCCCCCCCACATTAGGTAGCTGTTGTATTTTACTCACTCACTCCACTTCAACTCTACCTACACACTACTATAAAAGATGGACTACATACATACAAACTCCTCAGACATCTTACCCATATGTCTGAGTGAGTACATTCATATCTTACTCTTATAACTACCTCACCTCTCTCCTGCAGCACCTCCTACTACACCATGTCACCCTTACTGTGTTCATGGTATCTCTCACTTGCTGCAGGATTACTCCTGACTCTTCTCTCCTTTGGAGACATGATCACGACCATGCTCTCAATAACACTGTTGCTTGCTGCCTGCCCATACCTGTGCAAACAACTTAAGCATGGGTGTAGCTCCAAGTACTATAAAAGACTTATCTGTTTCTTTTATCTTTCTTTATTGATTTATGTTTACTTGCTAAGGACTATCACTATACAATTAGCAAGGACTCCTCTTTCTCACCTTTGTTTATCTTTGTTTACCTCTTGTTCATTCATGCTTGGGGCTGAGCCACTTACTATAATCATGGATGTGTTTTAGGTCATGTGATTTCATTGATTGCTGTACAATCATTGTTGATCCATGAACCTTATTTACTTGTACCATCTTTAGGACTCTAGTTTTGTATAAATAGTTGAAAGACTGGTGGTCTTAAACCCCAGTCTTATCAACTTCACAATCTAGGGATTCTCCTATGCTGCACTTGACCTAAGCTCATCACAAACTCACTTCACTCTAAGAACTAAGTCTAAGATCTCTAAGTCACTCTAAGCATCACTAAAGACATCCTAAACTCATCACTCTGGATCCTTGTTTAGTCATTGGTGGTATCATCCTCATCACTATCTCATTGATCCCTCTCTTCATCATCATCAGGAATGGTTACTACACTTATCAAGCAAGTACCCATTACCTGGTTACCAGGGGTATTGTTATAGCAGACCTACGCTAAGACTGTTCAATAGGCCACTCTTAGCAGCGTCCAAGATGAGCAACTAAAGAAAGAACCAACACCACCAGGATCTCTTTCATAGTATGGATAAATGTGGACTCTGAACTATAACCATGTGTACCATATATGTGCAGAGTTAGAACTTAAACACATGAGCACAAGTAGGGATATCATCAAATGTAAGTAACAAGCTGGAAATGCAAAATAGAGAAATAAGAGAGTTGGCAAAAAACCTTATGATAACAACAGTCCCTCCTGACAAAGCAACTGTGAGGTACATGCTAGGCAGCAAGGTCACAACTGTTGAGGAGGAAGGATTGGGGAAGGTACGAGACAATACTTTCTAAGATGAGTCACACTGTATAGTGGATATCTCAGATGTATAAAGCTGAAGACTACAGACTACAGGAAGTACCCTATATATACTAGTGAGAACAGCACACAGACCATGTGCTGTCACTTTAGGGTAGGCATATGTAAGTAAGATGTGCAGCATCTGTGAGAACTATCAGTAAGCAATGTGCAGCATTGCACAGCATCAATAAACAACTGTGAGAAGTATAGCCATAACTGTACAATAAGTGGTCTGATGACAAATGGATATCAGTCATAGATAATTGTGATAAGATCTATTGATGATCTGATAAGATGAGATAAGATATCTCTTGTAGATCTTGAGTGATAAAGAAATTGTAAAATGAAAAGAAAAATAAGTATGTTCTGATGGCAACTCTAGCTTTGACACTAGATCAGTCCCATCATGCCCCACAGCCTTGCCACTTTCTGGACACATAGAGACTTGGTGAGCAAGTCAGCAACTTGATCTTCAGTGGGCACATAAACAGGAGTTAGTGTCCCTGCCTCAACTGCATCCCTAAGCCAGAAATATCTCATGTCCAAGTGCTTCATCCTCCCATGGTGCTCTGGATTCTTTGCCACAGAGAGAGCTGGCTGGTTATCAATGACAAAGGTAGAGGGGCCTTCAACAGGGTAGCCCAGCTCCTGCAACAAGTTCCTCATCCATAGCACCCCCTTGCCTGCTTCAACAGCTGCAATGAACTCTGCCTCTGTAGTGGAAAGGGCAACAAGGGATTGTAGCTTTAAATTCCAGCTAACAGCACCTGTCCCAATGCAAAGGAGATGCTTCACTGCCTTCCAATGCTCCATCCCAGGGTTGTTATTGAATTGACAGAGGGTGGACACAGTATGGGAGATGTTGGGGTGAGTAGCAGTGGAAAAGTAAAGCAAGGCACCTACAGCAGAAATATAGGGAATGTCCTTCATAGCTGTAACTTTGTCAGGAGTCTTCAGAGACATGTGTGCTGAAAGTAAAAGTCCTGGCTGCATGGGTATTGTCAGGCCACTATTATTTTCCCCATTTTTCTTTTCATTTTTCTCTATTTTCTTATACTTCTATCATCATAGATCTTACAATCGCTCCTGATCTATTGAAGCAATTCCCATGGTCATGTACTCTTTCTCTTCGTCTTTATCAGCCAATGACGCATATGTCGTCCAATCTCTGATCGGCCTGTTCTATCTTTAGTTATACTTCTTTTTCTCATGTTTACTGTGCATACTCACCAATCCTTCTCACACCTGCTGTGGAGTATCACCAATCACTCCCACAGTTGCTGTGGAGCCTCAGTCAGCACTGACATGTCCTCTCTATTATTAGATATGACATCATTACTTTACTTTCTCATTCTCTGGCCCTATACTGTACTGCATGGTCTGTGCATGCTCTAGGGTACTATATATACATAGGACTCCTAGTGGTTTATTCTCCAGTTCTGATCATCTGGGATATCCGCTAGGTACTGTACTCTTTTCTCTCCTCTTTACTATACACTAATATATCTGGGATATCCACTAGCTTAAGTGCGATTGTCCTCTTTGTTTTTAGTCTTTCTTCAATTGTTTGGCTTTGGCTCAGTGTTGGCCTCACAGGTATAAGGACAGGCTTGCAATCTTGCATGCTGAAGTGGTCAAGTATGTCTAGGATGGACTGGTGCTGACAGAGGGAGATGGCAGAATTTGGGCAATCCTGAGTGATTTCAATGCCAAGTAGAAAGGAAGTGAGTCCTAAGTCTTGAAGGTGGAAATGTGAAGACAGTTGCTTAATGACTGATTGCATAGCTTTGAGGGAGCTAGAGGCAAGTGTGATGTCATCTACAAAGACTGGGAGGATGATTTGCATACTGTCCTTGCTAAAGACATAAATGCTAGAGTTGATTTTGACACACTTGAAGCCTAGATAAATCAGGACAGACTGTAGCTTCTTGTACCACATATGAGAGGTTTGCTTTATGTCAGACCATACTTATTTTTCTTTTCATTTTATGTTCACCCTTATCATATAAGATCTACTAAAGATATCTTATCTTATCTGATCAGTAGTAGATCTTATCACAATTATCTATGACTCATATCCATTTAGGCTGCTTACTATATTATCATGACTACATTTCCCACAGATGATTACTGATGCTATGCAATGCTGCACATCTTACTTACATATGCCTGCCCTCCAGTGACAGCACATGGTCTGTGCACCAATCCTCTTAGTATATATAGGGCACTTCTGTTGTACATAGTTCTTTAGCTTCATACATCTGAGATATCCACTACACATTGTGACTCATCTTAGAGAGTATTGTCTCAGTCCCTTTGCCAATCCTCCTCCTCCTCCTCTTCTTCTTGCAGTTGTGACTTCACTGCCTAGTGTGCACCTCACACTTTGGGCCATAGATTGATTTGTGAATCTGGAGGACTTGGTTACTATTCCCCAGCGTGAAGCCTTCAGGCTGCTGGATGTACACCTCTTCATCAAGATTGCCATTGATAAAGGCATGGGAGATGTTGATGGAATGGAGGTGTAAGTCATTAAGTCCTGCAAGGGTGAGAATGGTCCTGATGGCTGCAAACATAGCTGTTGGTGCAAAGGTTTCATTGAAGTCAGAACCAGGCCTTTGACTGAAGCCTTTAGCAACCAATCTGGCCTTGTAGCACTCTATAGAACCATCAGTCTTCCTCTTCACCTTGAAGACCCATCTGCAACATATAGCTTTCCAGCCAGGGGGGAGATCAACAAGCTCCCAAGTCCCATTGTGACTGTGAGCATCCAGTTCTTCTTCAGCTGCTAGAGTCCACTATTTTGAATTGGAGTGTGCCAATGCTTGCCTATATGTAGATGGTTCTGGGCCTAACAAAGCTGTAAAAGCATGACCTGGATCTGTGAAAAATGCACCTGGAAACTCTTCATTTTCATCAGCTTCTTCTTTGACTTGTACTTGATCTTCTTCTTCTTCAGAACTCTCTACAACTGGTGTAGGCTGTCTGTGTACTCTCCACCACTCTCCCAGAGCCCTCCTTTCCCTGTTGCTATGAAGCAGAGGTGTAGCCCTAGGTGCAGGAGTAGGAGAAGGGGTAGGAGCAACACTAGGGGTGTGTGAAGGAGATTGAGTAGAAATTGAAGGACTGCCAGAGTCAGGGTCTTCTAGAGACAAAGTAGATGAAGCAGGAGATGAGGGGGACTAGCTTTGACAATAGGAGGTGCTGGTGCAACAGGGGCAGGTACTGCAGAGTCTGTATCAAGATCAGTATCCAACATATCCCTCCCATGATCTGGCACAGACTCAGAAGGTGTAGGAGGTACAGCAAGGGAAGGTAGAGTCAAGATAGGAGTGTCCTTCCTAGCTGGGAAGTGCCTTTCATTGACATCAGCCCTTTCACTATTAAATGAAGTCTTCAAAGTCTGGTCCCAGAACTTCCAGTCTTTGTAGCCCACAGGGTAACCTACAAAGATAGCCTTTCACATATGGAGTGCTAGACTGTCCCTCTGATCCCTCTGCACATGCACATAAGCAGTGCAACCCCAAACTTGAAGATGGGAGACATCAGGCTTCCTCTTGTGTTGTTATATAAGGTTCTTCACCAACTTTCCTATCTTTGGATTTCCAGACTTTGTGTTACATTTACTTATATCTT
>QLPN01003593.1:0-59882 GCA_003314395.1 Albatrellus ellisii
TGCAATAAGCTATGTATACTTTCACAGATGATGCTTTATAATTCAATGTTGCAACACAACAGGTTTTTACACTAGTAGTATAAGTAGTGTACACTGAACTAGGTTCAAGTGGAGTGTAGAATGTGTTTGTTGAATGTGGTGTAGGAACATGTTTGTAAGTGATGTAAGTATGTAGAAACGTGTGTCAAAGGGATGTAATAGAGATGTATATCAGTGTAAGTATAGAGAAGCTGAATGAAATACTGTGGAGAATTCTAACAGGTGTGGGTGAGCAGGTGGTAGCCACCCACTATTGGTACAGCAGTGGTGCAGGGGGCAGGTAGGGGGCCAAGTTCAATCTTGCTATCTGACAGAGAGAACAGCAGCTCTACAAGGCCCTGATCACATATATCAGTGCTGCAAGCAACTACACAGGTGCACACATTTTGATCCTCCTGTTACATGCATGACTGAGTCTGTTACATAGAACCTGAGATCACTCTGGTTTTGTCCCAGGTGACAACAGCCACTCAACAAGAGGTTTGCCCTTTGTGCCTCATAGGTGAGTAATTATACCAGTGATTGCCTATATAATCCTCTCTTATTCCCTCACTGCAAAGCTACCATCCTGATGATCAGTGACACCATTGAGGCTCTGCATGGCCTCTGCACAGAGCTTGCAGATTTGTTGAATCAGATCATAGAGATCATGACAGAACTGTCATCCCAAGACCACATACATGTCAAGAACATCCAAGAGGTGTGTGGTCTGACAGTCTTTCTCACAACCTCACCTGCTCACAGCAGACACAAGATCATCACTCTCTCTGATGCTGACATACTCAGCAATCTCAAAAAAAGCAAAGACACTGCTCAGTAGGCTCTTTTCTTTCATTCTGTATTGTTTGCCACTGACCACAATCAGAACAGACTCTGTCAAGATGCTGCTGCTACTGCTGTGGTGACATGTTGTGTACTACACTGAGGGCTGCCACATTGACAATCCATCACTGTGCACATCAACCTCCAGTGTGCTGCAGCACATTCCTGCATCCACCAACACTTCCACCTTCTGCTCAGAGGTACCAAAGTCCCTCAGTCCTGCACTGCAGCAGCTGGGCACACTCAACCTGGAACATATGCATTTTTGATTTGTTTGGCATCATCAATGCAGGACTAAAGTGCACACAGAACTGCAAGATGATGGGACATGATGATGAAATCTGGGCAACACAGCAAGGGGAGGCAGACACCATGACATAGAAAATAAGTGTAGACCTCAAGGGCCATTATAGTGAGAGACAAGGCTACAGCCTTGGTAAAACAGAGCAGAGGGCCTAAGACCACATCTGTAAGATAGAGAAGATGTGTGCCAGAGGGTAGAGGGTACACAGAAGAAAGAGAGAGCTGCATAGAGCAGGTATGTCAGAAGAGAACTCAGAGAGTAGAAGAGATACTCATCTCAGCACATGCAGAAGTGCTGGGGTGCATGTGTCACTCTCATTGTGGCTGGTCTGTTTAAACATTAAAGGTCAGAAATGCAATAGGAAGGGGCACTTTGCTTGAGATTGTATGGTGTCAGCCAGGTTCAAGAGTGGGTCTCACTGGAAAGTGGCTTCCACAGGGTTCAAGTGCTCTCCTTGTGGCAGTGAAGAGCATCTTGCACAGTGAGACTTTGCAGCAGTCACCTGCCATTATTTGTTGTCTCTGGCATTGACAGCAGCCAGTAGTATATGTCCTTTGAAAAGTTGGAAAGAGCCATCAGCTGGCTCCAAGTGGTCCAATGTGAAATGGACAATGCACAGCAAGATGCTGTGGAAAATGGTGGGCAGACCAGGAGTGCAGTCCAAGACACAAGAGTGTGTGAAACAGAATCCACCAAATGACACTTGGAGAAGATCTGGAGCAGATGAGGGAGTATGAGGGACTGACCATGTTGGTTTTTCACTACCTTATGATGCTGATCACACTGTTTACTTATTAAGTATACTTATCTCTATCTCATCTTATTGGTGTTTCTTTTCTCTTTATGGTTTGAGCTCCTCTTCAACTCTATTTTGCTCTTACTATATTTTCTTTATCACATCATCTTCTCACCTCAGCACTTCTGCATGTGCTGAGGTGAGTATCTCTTCTACTCCCTGAGTACTCTTCTGACATACCTGCTCTATGCAGCTCTTTCTGTCTTCTGTGTACCCTCATCCCTCTGGTACACATCTTCTCTATCTTACAGGCTTGTCTCCTGCTATAATGGCCCTTGGGCTCTAAGCTTATCAATTCTATGTCATTATGTTTGCTTCCCTGCTGTGCTTCCCAGTTTCATCAGACTGCCCAAATAGCACTTGGAGAAGATCCTGGGCAGATGAGGGACTGTGAGGGACTCACCACAAAAAAAGCACTGCACCATCTTGGAGGAGAAGGATGATACAACCAACACACAGGCTGCAGAGCTGGTCAAGGAGGAAGGAAACTGTGCTTTTGAATCAGGGAACTATGACAAGGCTGTAGTATTGTACTCCTGGGCCATTGGTAAGCAGAAACACTCATACCTTGGCAGACAACCACTGACACATGTCTACACAGACCAGAACCCACTTTACTATGTATACTACTCAAACTGCACTGCGGTGTATATATCTCAGAGAAAATATCACCTTGCTCTAAGTGACTCCCAGCAAGCAATCTTGCTACAGGACTGCGCTGTGACTGCAAAGCCCATTGTTTGCCTTGGTCGCTGCCAGTATGCTCTAGGCATGGTGACCCAGGCTCCGTCATCATTTTGTCTGGCTCTGGAGCTTGAGCCCAACAATGCTGTTGCCCAAGCATTCAAGGCCAAAACAATTGAGCTGCAAAGGCATGTCACCAACTTTGTGGGTGCCAAATCAAGGCAGCACTGGTGCATGGCACAGAGCATGCACAATATGTGTCTGCACATGATTATGGATGAAGGCAGCGAGATGCCACTGGAGTGGAAGTGCTGGGGCATAGAGCTAGACATTGCACATGGTGCCTTTGATGTGGCAGTGGATGTCATCAAGTGTGTTCATCCGATCTGTATGGTGCATACAAGACTGGCTGATGATGTGCATTTTGCTACATGGACAGCAAAGTGATGTTGCAAGAAGCCACCTCATCAGATATGCGACTGTTACATGTTCATTTATCATTTCTGCCAGCAAGTTGGAGACTGCCAACCAGCAAGCTGTGATGGTGCTGCAGATGGACCCAGACAACTCTTTAGCTAGAGCACTTCAAACATGGATTGCGAACATAGACCGATTGAAGGCAGAAGGAAACACTCATTTCAAAGCTGCTGATTGGAATGGCACTATCTATATGTATGGCAAGGCCTTGAAGGTGAGTCACCTGTGCTGTGGAGCAATACACAACAAGCTAAGAGAAATTGCAGATTATCAATGATATGCCAGAAGACAGAAAAGGGGGCCACATCTGGGGAATCATGCTTGCCAACAGAGCTGCTGCCTGCATCAAGGTGCATTGCCACCTACATGGGCTACTGCTATGTTTCTGACAGGCAGGCAGCTAGGAAAGCTGAAAGAGGTGAGGATAGACATTGTACAGAGTCTTGAGGTTCATTTGGCACCATACAAGGCACTGCTCATCTGCATATGGATCAATGTTGTGGACAAGGATTTCGACACCATGCTGGACAATTTCAAATTGGCACTGGAGCATGCCCCCACAGAAGATGAGAAGGTAGCAATCCATGTGGAACTCATGAAAGCAGATCTCCTAGCCCAGCAGTGCAGAAACCAGAAAAAAGATTATTATTCAACCTTGGGTATGACAACTATCACTCACAATCCATTCTTTGTCAATGGAGATTTGATTCACAACATGCATTTCTGGCCTTCATCTGGATTGTACCAACCTGGAGATCAGAAAGGCCTATGTGAAGCAGGCCTTGATGCACCATCCTGAAAAGGTACATGAAATCTATGATGCTCTAGTAATGACAAAGCTCTGATCTCTGAAACTCAGGGTGACAACACAGAATGATTCAAGCTTATTGTAGAAGCATATGCTGTGCTGTTGGATGAGAGTCAATGTTGAGAGTATGATTTGAATACGTGATAGAGTGATCTTCCAGAACAGTGACTGGCTAGGATATGATGCACAAAATGTTGGAATTACAAACTGGTGCATGCACAACTTACTACTTCCTTTTTAGGAAACTCAGCAGAAGCTGATGCACACACAAACCTTTGTCTCCTCTCTGCAGAAAAACATATGATATCTACCTACTTTTTCAATCACTCTGCTACTATATGGTTCCAAGCCACAGGTAGTATATCTAGCCTGTTTACAATACCCCACCTTTTTTTTCTCAGTCCTCATGTTGTTTTTGAGACTGAGGTGAGATCTTACTATACACTTCTTTAACTTACTTACTGACTGGTATCAGTGCTTTTGTCCTTGTTCTTAGGACACTTTTTAGTGTTTCTTGTGCAGAAGAACACCTGTTTCTATATAACCTTTGTTATTGCAAAACAAAATTCTCAACATCTTGAATAGATACTATTGTACCATTATACCAATAGCTGATCACCTTGCCCCAATCAACCAAGACTCGATATGTTGTCAGGGCCACCAACACCTAATCACTGTTGGTCTTTATAGATCAAGGTATCTTGACTTTGAACAAAAGAATTTGCTCATGTTGTCAGCCTTGAGCACATTCACTCATGCCCATTCCACTGCTCTTCATCCTCAGAGTGTGCTGATTGTTGTTCATGCTACAAACATCTTTCAACAATAATGCTTGGTTATATGTCATCCACACTTCCATTTGGCAATTAAATTTTCAAAGATGTCACTGTTGACCCATCAGGTGTCCTTGAAGACTTGGGTGGCATTTGTCTCACATTATGCCATTCTTGTGACTCATCCCTGGAATAAAGTGTTGGAAGCACAAACTGGTGCATGCAATTTTCATTTTAGGAAATTTGGCAATTATGTGCCATGCAACCTTGTACTTTTGAATGTATATGTTTCTTTTTTTCTTTCTTTTTTGCTTCCATCTTGATAATACTAATAATTAATAGTTTTCAGCTACCAAAGATTCTCTTAGTGTTTGTGTTCCTTTCTCAAGGCTGTGAGTTGTTTGGGTGACATGGGGTGTGTTTTTGTGCAGAGAGAAATACTTTCAATATGAGGCACTTGCCAGACAACAAACATTATTGTTGAAAGATTCATATTGATGTCTGTAGCATGAACAATAGTCTACTGGTGACGTTGCAGTTTGTCCAAGATACGAGTCCAGTACCAGATAGATTTTACACCATATGTCAAGATGGCAGTGTTCCTTTCAATGTACTGAAACTTGAATGTTGCCATGTGAGAACCTCTCATTGTGAACCTGCAAACTTTACGGAGCTTCCATGATGCAACATATTGTTGCTAGTTCAAAAATTCACAAGAAGCACAAAAGTGTCACTATAGTCTACACTCCCCCTGAGCATTGACAGCAACAATAGGAGGTGGACTGGAACCACACCATTACAGCATATAAAAGCCTAGTGGACTCAGGTAGAACATACTCAGGTTACTGGCAACATTTCCCCTCCCTTTCCCCTTACCTCATCATGATCAAGGGTGTACCTCCAATGGCCTAGGCCCATCAGGCTCACTATGGTTACCAAGTAGAGCCCACTAGGTCTCTGTCCTGCTGTAGTCCACCCTCATGACAGACAGTGCATGCATAGTAAGGGCACAGGCAGGTCAATGTGACTGCACCAGGAACTCAAAGCACCAGTCACCAGATATTTGTGTCCAGTCATGGATTTACATCCTGCCTATCAGTCTGTTGTGAGGGCACTTGGTGGAGATATCACTGCACAGGCACTTGAAGCACTGTTGTTTGTAACCCTGCAGCTTACTCACCCACCTGACATCTATAGGATCTGCATACTACATACACCAGGGCTATCTATGTCAGAGAGTCACATAGATAGCTCTGACATATATAGAGAGTGCATCAGATAGATATCAGGTGCATGCATTGGTGAGTAAGCTGCAGGGTTACATTGTTCTAACTTTCAAATGGTGCTTCAATTCCTGCATAGGTGACATTTCCTGCAAATGTCAGTGCCCTCACAACAGGACTGTGCAAATGCACCAGGAAAGACATGGATCACCTACCCAAGCATGTACCCAGATGGTGCTAGCTCATGTTGCCTCACTGACTAGGATGAAATCCCACCCAAACTCAGCAGGACAATTCTCAAGCACCTAATTCTGGCTCACCACATCCTCAACCCCATTGCCATATCCTCAAATCACCACAGTTGTTGTGCACACACAGCCCTTCTGAGTTCTCTCACCACCACTGCTGCCATGGCTACCTCAATCTTGTCACCATTCCTTTTTATCCCACCACTGCCATCTATGTACAAATGAGTGCCCAGTGTGCTTGTTCTGTGCTGTGCATACATGTGCTATCCCAAATTCCACTGTTGCCCCCTCCCTCAGGGTGCCACCTTCCTCACCACTGACCATGGCCACACTGTCTGTGGGCACACTGTATCAACATATTGTTTTGCAATAAAGGTTATATACAGGCATTCTTCTGCACAAGAGACACCCATAAAAGAAGTCCTTAAGGCAAGGACAACAAGCACTCAGTCTTGAAAACAACACAAGGACAAAAAGAGAGCTACTGTAGGTTGACTAGATAAATTGCCTGTGGCTTGGAACTGTATAGTAGTGGAGTGATTGAAAAAGTAGCAGTAATCATATGTTTTTTGCAGAGGCTTGGAGACAAAAGTTTGCACATGCATTGGCTTCTGCTGAGTTGCCTAAAATGGAAATCTAAGTCCTACATCCTGTAAACTTGCAGCTTACTCACTACATACATCTACTTAACACCTGCCCAATCCACCCCCTACATATGTCCAAGCTACATATATCAGGATATCACATGCCTTCAGACATCATCACATTATCATATCTCCCACTGCCCACCTCATGCATTCCTCCTCTCATCAAACAGTGCTTAAGACCACTAAACAACCCCAGAACTTAGGATCACATCCCCACCTTCTTCTCTCCTGTTTTTGTCCTCTGTGTCCCTACCTATCATTGTTGTCCATCACTTGAGATACAGACAGTTGTCTAGTTTAGTTGCCTTTGTCCAATCCTGCCTCCTTTGAGTGTTCCATGTGCAAGTGCACTTCTACATACATCAGTTTGCAATCCCAACATATAGTCCATCTACCAACACCCTCACTATATTAACATGTCGGTGCTACTGATCAACATGTGGGCAGTGGTTATGTGTTCACACAATATGTGATGCACCACTGCTGCATCAATAAAGACAAACCAATAGATCTCATGTAACAAGTTAGAATATACTTCCAGCATGTGATGGACATCACTGGATCTGCATCAGGGTTGTTGAGCACATGCTAGGGGAGGCCTTGGTATTCAGAGAGAATGTTGGGGAGGGCAGGCCAGAGAGGAGGTCAGAGTCTTACAATGGCAACAATAGCCAATGTCAATTGTGGGAAGTGCCATGAGCATGTGGCTTGCAGTGTGATCCAGGCATGTCATGATAGCCACATTTTGCCTGAAGGGTCAGCATCCATGGTGGGTTGCCTAGGTGAGTAAGTATTGGTCAGCACAGTGATGTGCAAGTTGCTGATGAACAATGCTATGCAGGGTGAATATATATGTTGTCAGCTCAGACAGGGGTGTTGCTGGATGGAAACAGCGGGTTGTGTCATTCTCCTTGTGACAGACCCAGCACTTGCCACCATTGTCATCACAATGAAAAACCTTCCTGCCAGGGAGAAGTGAAAGCCCTTGCTTGGACTGAACATATGGCCAGAGGTGGGCAAGGTGACTGAAGAGCCTACAGCTGTGGAAGAGAGGCAGGGAAGAAGAGAGGCACTGGGCCAACATCAAAATCATACTGTAGCCTAGGCCTAGGCTGGTAAGTAACTGTTACAGCACTGATGGTCATTTGCAGTAGAACATGATTACATAATGAATATATCTTTGAAGCCCCACTCTTCTGAAATGATTTTCATTGATGAGATGCATGCTGGTGCATGCTCTTGCCAGTCTCACCCTCCACCAAAACTGATCCATTGAGATAACAAACATTGATTATTTGTGATGAGACAATTATTGATATGGCATCTAATACAAAGCAAGGGTCACAGGATGGATAGGCAGGAATATACAAGATGTCAATTGATGACATTTAGTTACTGTACAATGGATAAGCAGCTTGCCAGTGAGAGACTGAGCAGCACAAATGATGGTCAGCGTGGTGCCCCTTGCCCCATCAGACCGCCAAGCTCACCTTTATATGCCACAGCTCTTCCCCACTGCTTGTGCTCCCCTTGCCCATATTTGGGTGGGCAACCATGCCACCTCTGAGGCAAAGGCAAGTGCCTGCTGGTGACATGCCTTAAGTGTTGGTTGCTTTTTTTGTGTTGTCTCTTTGTATCCTCTCTTGAGTAGGATATTTGGCAAACTTTGCACTCAAACCTTTGTGGCAGGTACTTGCCTTTGATGTGCTGCCAGACATCAGCCTTCCTTGCAAAGGTGTACCCACAGTCTATGCATGCCCAGCCCTTCCTGCCCTTCTGTAATATGGCATCGCCTTGCATCTGTGCAGCATGAGGCCCCAGGGCCAAGCTCTTGGCACTCTCCTGACACCTGTTGAGTATGATGGCATTGCCACCTTGCTCATGGCTGATGGATGTTTTGATCTTGGTTGTTGGGGCCATGCCCATAGCCTGCTCCTCAGCAGATGCTGACATAGCCCCACAGTCATTGTAGGAAGCCACACAGGCCCTCCATCTCTTGTGGTCCTGTCCCTGCCTTGCATTGGGTCAGCCTTTTGCTTTCCCCATGTCTCAGACTCCATGCAGCCAAGAGATTCCAGTGCATTCCAGTGGCCCACAGTGTTTGCAGGCATGGTCCTGCCAACAAGCATGGGGTCAGTGGCCATAAACCACATGGATGATGCACCGGGGACTGGTGAGGGACTGGTGATGAGAGTCATTGTTGAGGGATAGGTAGTCCTATCCAAGGTGGGTAGTATGGGAGGGACAGCCAGGATGCTGTGGCCACTCCATGCAGGCACACTGTGGCTGATCTAGTTGGTGATGGTCTAGGGAGCAATGGCAAGCAGTGGTGCCAAATTGTCAATACTGCTGGCTATACCAGGACACATCTGGCTTCAAATATGCTGATAAGTCCATTCTATTTAGCAGATGCAGATGGTCAAAAAGATATGTGCTTACATGCTGGTAGGACTGGTCACTCCAATCCAATGCATTGACATAGTTGTCAGCCATCCTGAATGATGAGACATTGTGGCTGGCAAGATCAGAGTACCCTGCAGTACTGGATGAGTCATCATTGTATGCCTGCCAAGCCATCCATCCATTGGAGTCATTTGCATAGATATCCAACCAGCAGTCTCCTGGTGGAAACATGTTATGGAGTAAAGGAAAGGAGGTTTGATGCTGATGTTTGATATCTGTGGACCAGCTTTATGCAAGGGGCTCCAATGCAGATGCCCAGTATATATGGTCCCCTGCAACAATGGTGATCACCATGTGCTTCTTGTGTGAGGTCATAATTTAACATCAAAACTTTTTTGTCTAGTCCACTCTAACACAATGAATGCAATATTACTTTCAGTTTCTATGCTACATCCTCTATTTTGTTCCTGTTCTAGACATTGTTGTGGCTGGCAGGAACTTGGTGTGGGCTCAATCATGTCCAGTTGTTGGGCAGCCATTACCCTTATGTGTAAGACGGCAGTCCTACATATCCCATAAGGGAGACCGGTGCGCACTAACTTGAGGATCACTCCAAAAGAAAGGATTTGCCAGCCATAACAAGCTGGAGTATATTCATAATACTACAGCTACTTATATACTAAGGTAAAGTGCGCACGGACCAGCGCAGTACTCTAGGGCAGGTAAACTGCAATACTAACTCGCAGTAAGTAATGATGTCATGCGCAGCATGGGCGCATCCAGAAGAGTCCAGACAAAAGAAGGTAAGTAGATGAAGATTAGGATTAGATCTGATAGACTGAAAGGAAAGAAGATCTAATCTAATCTAATCAAAGAGAAAAGTAAAAGAAAAGTAAAAGAATAAAGAAAGGAATAAATGCTCCATAAACGAAGCCTGACATTATGATCACAGTAGTGACCATGTGGTTGGCATGTTTATCTCATATCTACCACATCTGGGTATCCCTCTGTGTAAGCAAGGAAAATGCATTCTTCAAGTACTCTTAACTGTGCTATAACCTGTCTTCATCCTTCCAGAATCCCCTCATTACTTCACTGTCCTGTGTCCATGACAATACAGAATGAGGGTGAGTGCTCTAACACTAATAATTATCATCATTTTAGCTTTCTGGCCTGGTCAGATATTTCTGTTCTTCCATTGTTCTTAATAATTCTTCTGGACCCTAGATTTGTTGGATGTTCAAGTGAGTGGAGTTGTTCTCATTTAATGTTGGACAAAATTCAATATTCACATGTATCATCCTCAGCTCCCCATTGTGTTTATCCTAACTAATCTGATTTTGCAGTGAGCAGAGGAGCATTTAATAATTCAAGGGTGGAATGTATGTGAAGTAATAGGCAAGAGTCCCATTTCTGTACTGTGAGCTCATCCTCACTGTCTTCCTCAGAGATGAAGATGAGGAAGCTCAGAAGGGCACTGGAAATCATTCTTTAAGTAGTTTCAAACTTTGCCATGACAATGCTATATATGGCACCCATAATGTGTTTTGACAGAACATGAAAGCATAGGTGGGATATGGTAGGTGATGTGTCGAGGCAGCAGCAATAAATTGATGTAATGCCAAGTCTGCTTAGACAATGCAACCCCACAGAGCTTCAGTCATGACCATAGGGACTCTGTAGGGCCTATATCTGTTGCAAAATCATTTGCATGTGGCCTTTGAGCTGCATGAAGGGTGCCATTGTAATATGATTGTATTTACAATATGGATGTAGGAGCCCTAAATTCAATTTCTCAGTGATGCTTGTATTCTCTTCCTGACACAATACAGGTGCACCACTGGTGCACTCCCTTCCTCAATAGCCTGCTTTGCCCAGGGAGAAGTGCAGGAAGTTTGACATAAAAAGGGTTGGGTGTTTCTGCATTTGAATTTTCCACAACCACATAACAGGTACCCATGGTACCCAGTGCATTTTTTGCAGCATCTCAGCCAGATATGGTAGGCTGGACAATTGAGTTCATTTTCAATTCCTGCATGTTGTGCCAGTAGCACCATACCCCTAACCTAGGGTTCTGTTCCCATTCAGCATTGCTTACTAAGCTTTTATGTGGTACCCATCATGCTATCTGCCTTTCTGCCCTGCCACTTGTCCTTGTCATTCCCAATGATGAGCACACTTGTACACCCATTCTCTATGGAAATATGTGTTCTGCATATAATTTATGTGGCACACCACTGAGAGCATCAGACTCGAAATGAACAGCCTATGTGGTCTTTGTGTGTCTTTTGTAGATATGCAGGAATCAGGCAATGGTGAGTGAATGTGAGATGAAGCATATCTATTGTGTGTGAGTGGCATGCATAGAGTGGCAGTAGTCATAGTGGTGGCAGCAGCTTACATGTTTTGAGTGCCCTGCTGAGTGTACCCACTCCCACTCCCACCCCTCACCCTGTTACCACCTGCGCCTCTTACTCACACCTCTTGTATTTCTTTTTTAGCCTCTGTTCACCTTTGGAGATGACAACAGTAGCAGCGACAATGACAGAGGAACAATGGCTATGATGATGGTGGTAGCAGCAGCAACAGCAGTGGCAGCAGTAGCTCACACTTGCATACAGTATTAGAACAAATACCTTGGAATTATCAAAATATGTGTTCGGTAATAGTGACACAGGATATGTACCCTTACATTGTTGTCTCTCAGCTAATCTAGTACCATATCTGTTATCTACTTGTTAATATTTCTCTGTACATGTAGAAGACATATCATTGTGGGAGAATGGGTACACAAGTGTGCTCATTGTCGGGAATGATGAGGACAAGTAGTGGGGGAGAGGTGGCAGGATTACTGCATGATGGGGAAGGAACCTTATGTTAGGGGCATGGCATGATATGGGGGACCATAGACGGAGGTTAGTCCAAGACCCATATAATGTTGTTTCAGCAAAAAGTGATATATGGGACCCAACAGGGGTCCAAATGGATGACCATCAGTAGTGAAACAATATTATGGGGGACATCCCAGGGTCACAGTGTGACTACCTTCTGGCAAGGTCAGCAACAGATGGACTCCTGACTGTCAGGTTTAGAAAGTCACAGCCCCAAAAGGGGAAGTAAATAGGAACTGAGCAGTGCAGGTATATATTTGTATTCCATCAATGTATCTCATTGAAGCCCAAGTTGGAATTACTACCAGTATGTGTAGGTTACCAAGTGTCACCTGGAGAATCTAGTGATTGGTATTTTATGATCCATCTTCATCAGAGTCAAAATGGCAGACATGCCACATTCCATGGCACAAGCAGAGAATGGTCTACAAATTGTTTCAGCTATGTTGATGATTTGAGACATGGTTGAGTCAGTCTACATCTCATGATATTGAATTAATCATATATGATTTGTACATTATTTTGCTTCTTTTGAGTGACTGCTGCTTACTTTTTGATGCTGTAGATGTGCTTGTAGGAGGCTACATGTGGACTGTCACTTTTGTGGTCCTTGTTATGTCACTGCATGGGTTCATGGTGATGTCAACTCATTGAGGTTGTAATCAGTGCTGGATGCCACTGGGTTTGCTTGATCTGCATGCACACTACCAAATGGTAGTGCTTCTCAGGGATGCCATCATGGTGATTTAGTGCCTTTGGGTCACTTCTGCTGTGCTTGTGATGCTTGTGGAACATATCCAATGTGCCTAGGGTGACAGCACTGTATTGGTTGAGGCAGTAAGCAGAATGGTCTTTTTATTACTCCACTGGTCCTATTCTGGGTTGATCCAGGTAATGGGACAGGATGTTCAGAAGGCATCCAATGATCTTGATTGGGTAGTACTACTAGCACAACCTGTCCCTGAGCTGTTCTATAGCTGTCAAAGAGGTATGCACTCACCAATATTATCTTTGCCAACTCAGAATTTAACAGGTCCCAGACTGAATATCTTCATGAATGCCCCATACTGACTTGTGTCAGATTTTCATTGATGAACACAGGTCATACATGTGAAGGGAACTAGAATAGTTCTTGTCTATTGTGTGAGTCACTGTCCACTACTTATAGTATCTGTAACTCTGCACAGACCAAGGAAGCTTTGTACAGTGGACATGTGAGGGTGTTTGTATGTGTGTACAGTATGTTGGTTTTTCCCTTTTCAGTCATTTACTGTGTGCTCCTATACCACATGGCTGCCTTGTGTTATTTACTTACACACTCTGTCATGTGTGGTCTGCACACATGTAGGGTCTTATCTCTCCTGGTCTGTGCACTGTGTCTTTAGGTGCTTATAGTTTGGGTCTGGGACATTATTCTACAGTCAGTTTTCTACACCTCTCCCTCATCTTGTATTGGGGCACACTCCTTGTCTACACATATTCTGCAATCATGATGTTGCTTTTGTTCCTTCTTGGGCTTTTACCCACACTCTACCTGCCATCTCCCTTTAGGCCTCCTTGAGTGGAGTGCTATGGTTCTGAGGACCACCACGCTGATCTTTGCACATTTTTCAACACAGTAATAGTCCAAAAGAAGAAATTGGATATGACAAAGCTGTAATATGGACATCAACATTCATTTGGGCCTGGGTCTTATTGCACAACATCAGTATGTCACCCTATCTGACAGTATATGGACACAACACCAGGGGTGATTGTCTCCAGGACTGTCCTAAGTGGATCCTGCCCTGCTCCTTGGTTTTATTTCTGTTGCAAGCATCAGGAGAACAGTATAAATTCTGGTCAAGAAATTGATGATACTCAGACTTCCATCGTTTAATTTCTAAATCAACAGCAGGACCAATGAATGCCTTACTCTTGTTCACCTTTGTGCTTTCTTTGTTGTCCTTTGGTACTTCACACTCCATTGGTCCCATCACAAACCTCCACATAGTGAACAAGGTCATATCCCCTGATGGATTTGACCATGAGTAACTATCCCCATTTGGTTTGAAATGGTTCATGACACTCTGCTCCAGCACTGTACTAGCTGGAGGGACTTTTCCAGGCCCTGTCATCAAAGGGAAAAAGTAGTTTCTGGATCTTCATCTGGTCGCTGTGTGAGGCTGATGCAATGTTGAAGCTAAACAACTGAAGAAATGCCAAAACAACAAAAGGGCAATCATGCTTCAACTAGTGGATATCCCAGATATATAGTCAGCTAAGTAGAACAGAGAGAAGGAGAGGCTACTGTACCTAGCAGATATCCCAGATGATCAGAACTGGGGAATAAACCACTAGGAGTCCTATGTATATATAGTACCCTAGAGCATGCACAGACCATGCAGTACAGTATAGGGCCAGAGAATGAGAAAGTATAGTGATGACATCATACCTAATAATAAGAGGGATGTGTAAGTGCTGACTGAGGCTCCACAGTAACTGTGGGAGTGATTGGTGATACTCCACAGCAGGTGTGAGAAGGATTGGTGAGCATCCACAGTAAGAGTGATAAAATGAAGCATAACTAAAGATAGAACAGGCTGATCAGAGATCAGATGACATACACATAATTGGCCAATAAAGAAAAACAAGTAGAATGCATGACCATGAGAATCACTTTGATAGATCAGGAGTGATTGTAAGATCTATGATGATATAAGTATAAGAAATATAGAAGAAAATGAGGAGAAATAAAAGGAAAATAGTAGTGGCCTGACATGCTGGGGGACTAAACAACACTTTGGCTGCCATAGGGTGACAGGTTCCTCATCAAGGTATCTGATGATTTGACAAGCACTGATATGGACTGGAGCACATCAATTGTACATGTAAACATGAAGAGCTGTGCTGATGTCTACTGGTGTTGACATTTTCTGCAGCACTGGCATGGGTTTGATCAGCACACCACAAATTGGGCCAATGGCCCTGCTTTTGTCACTCAATGTCCAATAATTCCTGGCCATTCATTTTTATATGATTTCACTGTGCCTGACCAGGCTGGCACCTTCTGGTACCATTCTCATGTGAATGTGCAGTATTGTGATGGATTGAGAGGAGCATTTGTCATGTATGACCTCATGACCCATTCAAACACTTGTATGATGTTGATAATGGTTAGTACATATGCCTTGGGTGGCTTTGTCACTCACTCACTCATTCAGTTGGGCTCATGATCAGAGGACACTGTCATCACATTGGCTGACTGGTAAGTTTCCACTGGCATCTGGTTAAGTGAGAGATGTGCTTATGATACTCAATTTGCTGAAGGTACCACTATCTCTCACCTGTTGGCTCACTGATTGTGTGAGTAGTGTACTTTAAAAGATCCTTGTTTGGGAAGCTCACTGCTACCTTGGAAAGGAAACCAAATTATACTCTCATCAATGGTCAAGGCTGATATCCTGGCAGTCTGGCCTCTCCTCTTGCAGTCATCAACATGAAAAAGGGCAAGAGGTAGGTGTTAGAAACACAATTGCCAAAATAGTGACTTGGCTTGGGTTTGAACCAAGGACCTCCCTTACTCCAGGTGGGTGCTCTAACCACTGAGCTACCAGGCCTTGTCTAAGTGAAGTGCTATTAGCATAATGTGGAGCTGTCACAACTACTGTAGAGTTGTAACTCTGCTATGAAAGTATTGTAGCTCTGTTATGAAGAGTAGTAGCACATGTACAGGGTCAGGCATTTGACCTTAACTTCAACAGTAGGCACCATCATCCCAGATTTGAACCATTGCCTAATGGATACTTGCTCATGACAGCTATCATCTGAGACTTGTGGGCATGTCATGTGATCCTAACTTCAAGTTCTCCATTGATGGTCACAATCTGACCATCATCAAGGCGGATGGTGACAATGTCCAGCCTCTGGTGGTCAACTCACTGCAAATATTCGTAGGTACGACGATATCCTAGAATCCTACCTGTCACCAGATTAGCTCACAGGACCTGTATAGGACAATGCTACTCTGTCATTGTGAGCCCATTCTGACCATGCCTGCTACTAGTACTATGACATGCCAACATCACCCATTCAAGCTAAATGCTGACCAACCTATGGATAGCTACTGTAATTATCATCCTCATTTGGCTAGTGGACCAAAGCTTAGAGTGCCTCATTTTGAAGGGATTTGTGCTTTGCCAAACATTGCCCTGGCCCCCAATGGTACATTTGAAGGAGGCATCAACTCTGCAATCTTGCACTACCATGGTGCCCCAATTGCTGATCCAACAACACAGCAGATGGCAAGCACACAGCCCTTGGTAGAGACCAATCTTCATGTATGTGGTGCTCAGTCTCTACAGTGATCAAGCACTAAGGTCTCTTCTAGCCATATAAGCCTTTGACAGTGGTATGCTTGTAATGACATCACATAATTTCGTGATACATGCTAAACAACATGGACTTATCAGCCTGGCCTACCATTCCCTGGAGGAGTGGACATGAACATCCAACTCACTCCCACCATTGTATGTTGCATCCCTTACATACTCACTAGAGCTTCCAATTTTTCTGACACTGATGTATCCTTGAGGTCACTGGTGCTAAGAGCGGCCTATTGGACGGTCTTTAGGGAAGGTCTAGAATGTTACTCCTGGTAACCAAGGTTTGGATATTGGCTTGGTGAACGTAATAGAGGTTCCGGATGATGATGAAGAGTGGGATTAACGAGATGGTTACGAGGATAATTCCACCAATAACGATATGGGAATCCAGTTTGACTTAGCGTAAGATGTCTTAGTGACTTTCAGAGTTCTTAGGCTTAGTTCGAAGAGAGGAGCGAGTTTATAACAAGCTTTGATCAAGCGCAGTAAAAGGAAAATCCCTAGATTGCGAAGTTGACAAGACTGGGGTTTAAGACCACCAGTCTGTCAACTATTTATACAAAACTGGAGATCTAAGTATAGTAAGGTTGCGCAGTATTGCGCAGTAAGTAAACAATAATGCGCAGTAATGTGCAGTAAGTATGCGTCCATGTGATATAAGTGGCTCAGCCACAAGCGTGAAATGAACAAGGTGTAAATAAAGACAAATAAGAGTGAGAAAAGGGAGTCCTTGCTAATTGTATAGTAATAGTCCTTAGCAAGTAAATGTTATAATAAATAAGGAAAGATAAAAGGATAAGTCTAATATAGTACTTGGAGCTAAGCTCACATAAGTATGTAAATACTTAAGTACTATAATAGAGAAAGGAAAAGATAGTCCTTACTAAGTAAAGTGGAGCTAAGCTCACACTTGTAGTAATAATACTACACTTTACTAGTAAGTAAGATAAAGAAAGAAAAAAAGAAAAAAGAAAAAACCGTTACGAGGTGCCAAAGCAAGTGCCTCGTAACAACTGGTAAATTTGAGGTCAACAATGTCACCTTCATTTCTCCCACAGTCCCTGTGCTCCTTCAGATCTTGAGTGGCACACAAAAAGCCCAGGATCTCCTTCCTTCCAGCTCCATATACAGCCTTCCACCCAACACTTCTGTCGAGCTGACATTCCCCATGGGTGCCCCTGAAGGTCTGGTAAGTACTGTCAGCTGCTGGGAATGACCTTTTTCACTTATGGCATCTTTCTAGCATCCAATTCACATGCATGGCATAGGTTGTGGCCCATAATACAATATTGTAGAGACCAGGCTAAAAGAACTGTCACTATTTCTAGTACTCCTTCTTTGTTGTCCACAGTGCAGGTAATAGCACTTATAACTACCAAGATCCTGTTTGGCATGATGTTGTGAGTATGGGCACCACTGGAGATGTCCTCACAATCTGCTTTGAAACCAATAACCCAGGCCCATGGTTCGTACACTGGTGAGTCTTTTTTCTTTTTTCCTGTGAGATCTCTGTATTCACTGAAGGCAACCTCACAACAGCCATATTGACTGGCATCTTTTGCAGTAAGTTTACTCATGGTCTTAGCTCTCCCTAGCATCACAGCTGATACATCTATCATCAGCAGTTTCACTGTCATGATGGCTGGAGACATCCCTGATGTTGCTGTGGTGAGTCCTGTTCACAGTGAGTGATATTTGCTGATATTTGTGCTAAATGACAACTAACCATGCTATGTGTCGTGCAGAGGATTGGGACCAACTCTGTCCTTTGTATGAACAATTTATCAATGAAACAGCCACTGATAGTTGTTGCTCCATTTGATCGATGGTATTAATCCTATTTTTTTGTCTCTAACTATCTATTCCATATGATTAGCCCACTGATCAACCCACAAATACAAATGTTTTTTTATTAATGTGACTGGTTCCCATCTAACATCGATCTATTCATCATGTCTCTTCCCTTTCTTGCTGTTGTCCAAAGCCTATTACTCTCATTCACTTTGTCCCCTTGCTGCACACTGCATTCGTACTTCTTGGCTCTTCCACAACTAGTCTGCATCGTTCTCATGTCCAGGGATGGTCCTGACATGCTGGTCATATTATAATA
This sequence comes from Albatrellus ellisii, assembly GCA_003314395.1. NCBI lineage: Eukaryota > Fungi > Basidiomycota > Agaricomycetes > Russulales > Albatrellaceae > Albatrellus > Albatrellus ellisii. The sequence goes on from QLPN01003593.1 coordinate 18,590, forward strand.
GTTGAAATCAGATGTATGTCATTCTGCTAAGACATGTGGAAAGGAAAGGAACAGGTGTATATAATGGGATTTGGAGGGTCATACAAGAATGATGCATTTCAAAAAAAGCTCAGGGGAGAAACTCCTTGTACATAATGATATTTGTGCAGCTCATGCAGTGTGATACCTAGCTAGGTAGATGTTTTGAAGGCAGTTTGGAGGTAAGCCAGAATGTCTAGAATGATTACTGTAAGGTGTTGGATTCTCATGCTGATTGTTCTCTCTGGCACTCATGCCCCACATTTATCTTACCTCAGCCAGTCTGTGTGCTGATATGTGTTGAATTGCTTGTATGTCTACCATACTTTTGTTTGGCCTTCTCCCTTTACATGTACTATGTACATACCTATTCCATCACCACTACTTCTATCCCCTTGGACTTATCCTCCACTTCTACTCTGAGCCCCACTCATTACACCAGGATGAGGCATGTCCCTCACACTTATAGTAGTTGTTGTTCTATATATCTTTACTCTCCATGTGAATTCTACCTATATATACTATATATACTATATAAGATGGCTCACTTACTATACAGCTCCTCAGACATTCTCTATCTCATCTGAGTGAGTACCCCTCTCCCACTCATTATCTTGTTCTCATTTTCCACTCCCCTGCAGCTATTTACTCCTATGCTGTGGCAGGGTGTCTTGAAATAGGGGCAGCATTACAAACAGTAGGAACACCATGATCAACCATAGATAGTCTTGTGGATACAGGAGTAGGCAGGCAATGATGAGGAGAAAGAGTGACAGGAGAAGGTCTATAGCAGATGCCCACATGGTGAGCAGAGAGTGGAGAGGTTGTGGAGTAGGAGGTAAGAGCTGAGTCAGAGAGTAAGAGGATGCCAGATGTGAGGGTGCAGAGTAGGTAGAGGCTTAGCTAACTAGTAGAAAAGCTTAGAGCAAGATGATGATGTGGGGAAAGAAGAAGATTTAGTAGAGCCAAGATAGAGTTGTAGCTCTGCTAAAAATGTGAAGACAAAGACATATCTGAAAGAAGAGAGAACAAGAAGAAGAACAACAAGAAGAAGAACAAGAAGAAGAAGAAGAGGTAATGACATATAGATCAGATGCAGATATATAGATAAGATATAGATGGTGTAGATAAGAGATGGATAAGATGAGATGAAGTAGATAGGAGGATAGAAAGACAAGTGCTCAGCGGCATGATAGATGGACATATCCCAACAAGTCTTGCAGCCATGAGATGATGAGAGAGAAGAGCCAAGGGACTAAGGTCCAGAGGCTAGACATCTGAGACAAGAGGAAGAGAGTGTACAACAGAGAGGGAAGTACATGAAGAGACAACTGCAGAGAGACAAGTACTGTCAGATAAAGAGAAGGGAAAGATGACTGAAGATCCTACCTCAGCAGGTGCAGAAACTGCTGAGGTGGTACTGATGAGCACAGGCCATGTGCAAGAGGAGAACATGAAGAGTTCTTATTCTTACATAGTGACACTGTGCTCTACTTATAGTAAGTATAGTAGTGCATGGACCATTGTAATTGGAGAGACTTGACATGTGTACAGTAAGAGGACTGAAAAGGAAAGAGGGCTTTAGTCAGCATATAATTGTCAACAGGTACAACAAAAAATAGACATAGATATAGTAGAATGGGGTAAGATTGTAGAGGAGCTTTAACATGAAGAACAAAGGTGTATCCCAGAAAGGGAGAAAAGAGTGGAGAGTGGGGTGGTGGAAGATGTACAAAAGATGTAAGAGTAGGACCAGTGTCCATAGAGTAGTGAAATTGACAGGGTGAAGGGGAATAACAACCACAACCACAACAAGTCTGAGGGGTGTGAGTTGTAAGATCCTCTAAACACTGAAAGGTAGAGAGTGTAAGATGGTAGTCAAACATATCCCATAAGGGAGACCAGCACTGACTAGACTAAGGATCACTCCAAAGAATAGGATTTGCCAGCCATAACAAGCTGGAGTATATTCAACTATCTACCAAAGACTATATACTACAGCTATAAGTGCATGGACCAGTGCAGTAACTATAGGGCAGGTCTATGAAGACAATACCCACAGTAAGTAATGACATCATGTGCAGCATGGGCGCATCCAGAGTCAGAAGCACAAAGCAACAGTAAGTAAGATATAGTAAGATAAGATCAGAAGGACTGAAAGGAAAGATGATCTAATCTAAAGAGAAATAGAAAAGAAACTAAAAGTAAAATAAAGGAGTAAACACTTCAATAAATCAAAGCCTGACAGGGAGTTAGTTGGTTCTAGGGTGATGTGATAATGTGATGTGACTGGGTGACAATAGGGTAATAAAATAAAACACAATGTAATGCAACAATACTAAAATGTGGACACAATGCTGTTGAAATTTTGTACATCATTATACCTCCTACTCTTCATTTTCATTTGGCATCATTTCCCTTCACACATACTTACATACATATGACACTATTCTACCTCTTCTCAACCCTGGCAGGGTTCTGTGATCACTCCCACACCACACATACTCTGGATGACATGCATCCTACATATATTTAGGCATCCTTGTACTTCAGGATTACTTCTCCACCCTAACCATATACTTCATTACTACATAAGATGCACCACAAACACCACATCTCCTCAGTTGTTGTCTTACAGACACTGAGTGAGTACTCCACTCCTACATCTTATTCTAACTCTGTCTCACAAAACCTTGCAGCACTCTCTCTTTACCTTGTGGCAACCTACTGTTGTCCACATTACCTCTTACTGCTGCAGTTATGCTGCTCCCATTCTCCCCATGCAGGGATTATACAAACTTGCTGTTTATGTTGCCCTTAGCTATTGTTGCTTGCCATAGCCTGCATGAACAAATGCAACTATAAATGTGACCTATGAGGTACACATACTCCCTTGGCTATAAGTCACATGGAGAGAAGAGCAGATAGCACTTTTTCACTTTGGACCTGGGCAGGAGAGGGGAAACAAATCATGTGCAGGGGGGAGTCTATTCATTCTGATGGGTGATGAGCCATATAAATACAAGTCTAGCTCCAATACTAGAGCACAACATAACAAAACAGAAAATCTACAACATAGGGTCAATCATAGGGATATTTGAAATGAGGTGGAGTCTGGACATGAATGAATAAAGTATCATACTATAATGGACAAGCAAAAAAGGAAAAGCACTGATCACACCAAATGCTGACATCATGACTTGTGACTCTAGGGTTACTCTGGTAGGCCTTGACCAAGCCTCAGCCTATACATCTTATCAGTCCTGCTCCTTGTTAGCTGAACCCAGCCCTCTATTTCAGTGTTAAAGTGAATGTGTGATTGATGTGGCTGGGTGATTATTGCATGTGGTGCATTAATGTTGCTGTACTCACCTGATGTTGCTGATGGTCATTTTCTGATGCTCATCAGTGCATCACTCATTTGTATAAAAGTAGTCACATAGCATCTGTAAATGATAAGTGGACATCTCCTCTTCTTCTGTGTGCATTGTCTGCACTGGTCCTTACTCAATCTATCTCTGCTCTCCCCTCTTTCCAGTCTCCTATCATGGAGACTGTGTTTCTTATCATCATGGTTGCCTATTCTATCTTCCTTGCTCTTCTCACTGCTGATATGTGCTGTAGTGTGATGAGAATGTAATCTGTAATCACAGCCACAACAGAATGCTGAAGGGTGTGAGCTGTAAGATCCTCTAGACACCAAATGACAGAGAGTTAGTAGTAAGGAGAAAGTATGATGCAATAATGCAACACAACTGGGTGACACTATGAAGATGCAACAAAATGTGACACTGTAAATGCAACAATAACAATAATGTGGATGCAATGCAACTGTCAGGACACATTTATTTTCTTTTCATTTTATGATTTCTTTCATCCTTATTGCTCAAGATCTACACAAGATATCTAATCAGATCATGTAGATCTTATCGCAATTATATATGACTCATTCGTCATTCGTCATCGGGCTGTTTACTGTACATATATGACACATATTCTCACAGTCGCTTACAGAGCTTCTCACAGATGCTGCGCATCCTTACTGATGCTGTGCAAGTTACTTACTAATCATTCACAGGAATGCTGTGCATTCCTTTATGATACACCTGCCCTAAAGTACATACATGGTCTGTGCGCAGGATTCCTTTAGTATATATACTTCAGCTGTATCGTAGTTACTCTTCAGCTGAATACATCTGGGATATCCGTTTGCACAAGTGTGACCTCATCCCTCTTGTTAGCTCTTCCCTTTTCTTTATACATTGTGTGACCTTGCTGGCAAATGTCAACCTCACAGCAACACAGAAGAGAACAAAATGCAATGCAGAAGAGACCACAACACAACAATAACACAAACACAATGCAACAATAAACATGACCTATGAGGTGCACATGCTTTCTGCTAAGAGTGGCCTATTGGACAGTCTTAAGGATTGTTCAATGTGGTGCTCCTGGTAACAAGGTAGTTGCAATAGGCAATGTAAATGTTCCTAGTGACAATGAAGAATGGGATCAAAGATATAGTGATGAGGATGATACTGCTGATGACTAAATGAGGATCCAGGATGATGAGTTTAGGATGTCTTAGTGATGCTTAGTGACTTAGAGATCTTAGACTTAGTTCTTAGGGTTATGAAGTGAGTGGAAGGTGAGCTTAGATAAGGCACAGTAAAGGAGAATCCCTAGATTGTGAAGTTGACAAGACTGGGGTTCAATATTAGTGTGAGGAACTGTGTGGTGGTCAGACCTGAGACTGAATCACTCCATTCAAGGAGGAAGAGGGGAGGTGTGTGTCAGGCTTCGATTTATTGGAGTGTTTACTCTTTTATTTCTTTTACTTTTCTTTTGTGTTTTCCTTTTGATTAGATAAGATTAGATCATCTTTCCTTTCAGTCTATCTGATCTGATCTTATCTTTATCTACTTACTGTGGGTATTGTCTTCATAGACCTGCCCTATAGTTACTGTGCTGGTCTGTGCGCTTATAGCTGTAGTATATAGTCTTTGGTAGATAGCTGAATATACTCTGGCTTGTTATGGCTGGCAAATCCTATTCTTTGGAGTGATCCTTAGTTTAGTGTGTGCTGGTCCCCCTTATGGGATATGTAGGACTGCCATCTTACAGTGTGTGTCAGGTGGGGAAAAAGCCCAGAAGATGAGAGTATTACAACACTAGCATTGCTGAAGCAGTAAGTAAGGAGTGTAGTAGCTAGCTAGTGAGGGAGAAGGGTAGTACATGATGAAGGCAGGCCATGCACAAGGAGGAAACTAGAATAGTTCTTATTCATATACTCTGTCACTACATGCTACTTATAGTAAGTACTGTAGTGCACGGACCATAGAAGTATGACCACCAGTCTTTCAACTATTTATACAAGACTAGAGTCCTAAAAATAGTACAGTAAATAAGGTTCATGGATCAACAATGATTGCACAGCAATTAACAAAGTCATATGACCTTTAGATGTGTCCATGAATATAGTAAGTGGCTTAGCCACAAGCACAAAATGAACAAGGGGTAAACAAAGGTAAATAAAGGTGAGAAAGAGGAGTCCTTGCTAATTGTATAATAATAGTCCTTAGCAAGTAGATGTAAATAAATAAATAAATAAATAAAGATAAGTCTTTTTTATAGTACTTGGAGCTAAGCTCACACTTAAGTATGTAAATACTTAAGTACTATAAAAGAGAAAAAGATGAGTCCTTACTAAGTAAAGTGGAGCTAAGCTCACACTTGTAGTAATAATACTACACTTTACTAGTAAGTAAGATAAAAGGAAAAAAGGAGAAAAAGGAAAATAAAACCATTACAAGGTGCCAAAGCAAATGCCTTGTAACAGCATGCAGGTGGGCACAGGGGAAGGGATTTACAAATTGTCTGCATCATCTTGAGTGTTACGAGGCACTTGCTTTGGCACCTCGTAACGCGTTTTAGTTTTCTTTCTCTTTTTTTCTTTTTCTTACTTATTAAGTAAAGTGTAGTACTATTACTACAAGTGTGAGCTTAGCTCCACTTTACTTAGTAAGGACTTATCACTTTCCTTTCTCTTATATAGTACTTAAGTATTTACATACTTAAGTGTGAGCTTAGCTCCAGGTACTATACTAAGACCTATCCTTTTTCTCTTTTCCTTTATTTATTATAACATTTTACTTGCTAAGGACTATTACTATACAATTAGCAAGGACTCTACTTTCTCATCGGTATTTACCTTTGTTTATCTCTAGTTCATTTCGCGCTTGTGGCTGAGCCACTTATCACATGGATGCATACTTACTGTGTATTACTGTGCATTATCGTTTACTTACTGCGCAATACTGCGCAACTATACTATAGTTAGATTGCTAGTTTTGTATAAATAGTTGACAAACTGGCGGTCTTAAACCCCAGTCTTGTCAACTTCGCAATCTAGGGAATCTTCCTTATACCGCGCTTGATCTAAGCTCGTTAGTCACTCGCTTCGCCCTCCTAAAACCAAGTCTAAGAACTCTAAGTCACTAAAACGTCACTATACATCTTACACTTGTCAACTCTGGATCCTCATATCATTATTGGTGGAATTATCCTCATAACCATATCGTTAATCCCACTCTTCATCGTCATCAGGAACCTCTATTACATTCATCAAACCAATATCCAAACCTTGGTTACCAGGAGTAACATTTTAGACTTTCCCTAAGACCGTCCAATAGGCTGCTCTTAGCATTGAGTGGATGTGGGCAGGGCAGGCAGTCACCTTGCTGCACTGCACTGGTACAGTGGTGGTGTGGGCAGGGTAGTGGCTGCACACACTGTTGACACAGTAGTGATGCAGGCATGTGGGTAGGGAAGGAGAATGGACATACCAATGGCCCATGTCATCTTAAGTGGATGTGGGCAGCAGGTGAGTAAGTTGTGGTGCTGCACTGGTACAGCAGTGGTATGGGTGGGCATGTGGGCACAACAGCAGCACAGGTGCACATGTGGGCACAGCATCCTGAGGTGCAGGCAGGTGGGAAGTGGGTGAGCAAGGGAAAGCTTGTGTGAGAGAAGACACACCAATTGCCTGTGTTGTCTTGAGTGGACATGGGTGGGGTGGGCAGGCACCTTGCTGCACTGTGCTGGTATGGCAGTGTGGGCATGCATGTAGGCACAGGGTCCTGGTACAGTGGTGATATGGTCAGCAGATGATGGCTGCCCACGGTTGGCACAGCAGCAGAGCAGGAGGCAGGTAGGGAGCCACACACTGTTGACACACCAGCAATGTGGCTGCACACTGTCTGCAGCAGGAACCCTAAGGAGATATTTGTGAGGCCAGCAGGCACAGGAGAGCTCTAAACACTCACATGTGTCCACAGCCATACCCACTTCTGTGGTAGTCCTCCAAGAGTGCACAGAAGGGGCTGGAATTTGTTGTATTCCTTACCTATACTCCAATTCAACTCTACACACCTACACTATATAAGATGGACTCTACACTATACTTCTCCTCAGATGTCTCTTACACAGTCTGAGTGAGTACATCCCTTCCTCCCATCTTCTCTCTCTCATCACACAACCCTGCAGTGTGCTATCTGTTGAATATTCACTGTATGTCTCTATATTTTTCATTCAGCATCTCTTCCACTCCACCATTACCTACATCTTACATACATTTGACACACCACTACATTACCATGGTCCTTTGGGAATCTTCCTCACTCATACACCACATTTACTCCAGACGACACATGTCCCTCACACATATGGTTATCCTTATACTCTAGGATATCTTCTCCACTCCAACTCTCTCACCACTCACTATATAAGATGTACTACATACGCTACATATCCTCAGTTGTTGTCCTTCAGACACTGAGTGAGTACCTACATCACTTCACGTCCTATTCTTCCTCTCATCACTACCATGCAGCTCTCTCTTATACGTCGTGGCATTGTACTACTGTCCACACCTCTCCTACATCGCTGCAGCAATGCCAATTAACTTCCTCCCATATTGGGAGAACTTCTGGCTTCTGCTGATCATAGTTGTTGTCTGCCATAACCTGCACAAACACTATCACTGCTAAGAGCGGCCTATTGGACGGTCTTAGGGAAGGTCTATATTGTTACTCCTGGTAACCTGAATAGAAACGTGCATTTGATGCATGTAATAGAGGTTCCTAATGATGACGAGGATCGGGATTAACAATATGGTTATGAGGATGATTCCACCAATAACGATACGAGGATCCAGAGTGACAAGTGTAAGATGTCTTTAGTGATGTTTAATGACTTAGAGTTCTTAGACTTAGTTCTGAGAGAGTGAAGCGAGATTGTAATAAGCTTAAATCAAGTGCAGTGTAAGGAGAATCCCTAGATTGCGAAGTTGACAAGACTGGGGTTTAAGACTGCCAGTCTGTCAACTATTTATACAAAACTGGAGATCTAACTATAGTAATGTTTGCGCAGTATTGTGCAGTAAGTAAACGATAATGTGCCATAATGCGCAGTAATGTGCAGTATGCGCAGTATGTACGCGTCCATGTGATATAAGTGGCTTAGCCACAAGCGCGAAACGAACATGAGATAAACAAATGTAAATAAAGACGAGGAAGGGGAGTCCTTGCTAATTGTATAGTAATAGTCCTTAGCAAGTAAATGTTATAATAAATAAATAAAGATAAAGAGAAAAAGATAAGTCTTAATATAGTACTTGGAGCTATGCTCACACTTAAGTATGTAAATACTTAAGTACTATAAAAGAGAAAAGAAAGGGATAAGTCCTTACTGAGTAAAATGGAGCTAAGCTCACACTTGTAGTAATAATACTACACTTTACTAGTAAGTAAGATAAAGGAAAAAGAAAAAGAAAAAAAAGAAACGCGTTACGAGGTGCCAAAGCAAGTGCCTCGTAACAATCACCATGTTGTGGTACTTACTTGTGTCCACAACTGTCAGAACATACTTATTTTTCTCTTCATTTTATGATTTCTTTTATTCTTATCACTCAAGATCTACTAGATATATCTTATCATATCATCAGTAGATCTTATCACAATTATCTATGACATATGTTCATTTAGTCATTGGACCACTTACTATACAGATATGACTACAATTCCCACAGATGCTGCACATCTTATTTACATACACCTGCCCTACAGTGACAGCACATGGTCTGTGCACCAATCCCTGTAGTATATAAATAGTCTCATGTAGTAGATAGTTCCTTAGCTTTATACATCTGAGATATCCACTACACAGCATGACTATTCTAAGGTGTATTGTCTCCTCCTCTCTCCCATTCCCCTCTACTTCAGTTGTGACCTCACTGTCCTAGTGTGTGCCTCACAACAACAACTCTGTTGCTGCAGATGCTATCTTCTCTCCTTTCCCCTTTTGGGATTACTTATGTGCTTATTGTGACCTATAACATTTTTGTGCTTACATGCCCAAACCTGCACATACAAGCTCCACTTTACTTCACAAGGACTCTTTTTCTTTTTCCTTTATAGTACTTTAGTATTTACATACTAGAGTGTGAGCTTAGCTCCAAGTACCATAAAGCATCTTTTTTTTTATCTTTCTTTATTTATTATAACATTTACTTGCTAAGGACTATTATCATACAATTAGCAAGGACTCATCTCATTTTGTTGTTGTTTGGTTTCATATATATCTTGTTGTGGCAATTAGCTTATCATGGACATGTCTCCAGTCACATGATCTCATTGATTGCTGTGCAATCATCATTAATCTGTGAAGCTTATTTACAATTACTATTCTTAGGACTTTCATTTTGTATAAGTAGTTGAAAGACTGGTGGTCTTAAACCCCAGTCTTGTCAACTTCACAATCTAGGGATCCTCCTGTACTGTGCTTGATCTAAGCTTGTTAGCAAACTTGCTTCATCTCCTAAGAACTAAGTCTAAGACATCCTAAACTCATCACTCTGGATCCTTGTTTAGTCATTGGTGGCATCATCCTCATCACTATCTCATTGATCCTACTCTTCATCATCATCAGGAATGTTTACTATGCTTACCAAGTACATACCAACTACCTTGCTACCAGGGGTATAGTTATTGCAAGCTTTCCCTAAGAACATCCAATAGGCTGCTCTTAGCACAGTGCATTTTGTGTTTGCACAGGTTATGGCAGGCAATGATCACAAGGAATAGCATAAGTGTTGGGCTAGAGTAATCCCCACATGAGGAAAGCAGATACAGCATAGTACTGCAGCAATGAGAGGAGGTGTGGACAACAACAGGTTGCTACAGCATATGAGAAGTGGAGCTGCAGGGACAGTGAGATACAGAAGAAGATGCAGTGAGTAAGTACTCACTCAGAGTTGTAGTAACAACAACCGAGGAGATGTAGCATATGTGGTGCATCTTATATAGTGGTGAAGAATAGTGTTAGAGCAGAGAGGCAATCCCAAAGTACAAGGATGCCTAAAGATATATAGGACATGTGTTGTCCAGAGTATGTGTGGTGTGGGGATGAAAAGAGAACCCTGTGAAGTTGTGGAGAAGTGAGTGTTGTGTCATAAGTACATAAGTGTGTGTAATAGAGGGAATGCCAAATGAAATTGTAATGTAAAGGTGATAGCAATGCACAGAATGTTCAACATTTTGGACTTACCTATTACTATACAATGTCTTCCTTCAGCTTCCATTACTGCTGATACCATAACTAAGCCATTACCTCTTCCTGCTTTTCCCCTTCATCATACCTCACTTGGCCTCCATGATGTGTGTCCATAGCAAGGGGAGGTGTTGACCTTTCTCACACTTACTACTATACTCTGTACACACTCTCAGCCACCATTAGCTACATGGTCTGTGTGCCGTCCATATCTGTACTTATACTTATAGCTACACTCTTGTCCTGGAATATTATTGACTCTAGTTGCACTTCTCCTCACTCTCCTGCAGTCACAAGCACCAGTCTACTGGTTGTTCATGTTCTCCTCTTGTGCACATCTGTGGTCTTGAGCCTCATCACCATGAGAGCTCATTGCTGTGGTCCTCTAATTTGATGAGCTACCAACATAGTGATGCTTGAGACTTGTGGGCATACACAAGATGAAGAGGTGAACAATCAGTAAACTGGTGCTCACAAGTCCACACACATGGGAAAGAGAGAACATCAAAAGTGTTACCCTTATTGAGTACAAAATGGCTGGCATATATATACAGAGGAATGTGGCACACAGACCATGTAAGTAAAGGTGGCTGAGAGTGTGTACAGTAATGTGTGAGAAAGTTCGATATAATGAGCATCTCACCCCTCTGCTGAATATATTACATTGATCTCTCACACCTTATTTGCCCTGAACATCAGTTTACTGGTTGTCAGATGTCATCTTGTCAGGCCACTATTATTTTCCCTATTTTTCTCTTCATTTTTCTCTATTTTCTTATACTTCTATCTTCATAGATCTTACAATCGCTCCTGATCTATCAAAGTGATTCCCACAGTCATGTACTCTTTCTTTTCATCTTTATTGGCCGATGATGTGTATGTCGTCTGATCTCCGATCGGCCTGTTCTATCTTTAGTTATAACTCCTTTTCTCACACTTACTGCACATGCTCACCAATCCTTCTCACACCTGCTGTGGAGTATCACCAATCACTCTCACAGTTGCTGCTGTTGAAGAATAGTGCGTACACATACATACTTCATTTGGTCTCACCCCTATACACTGCACACATACCACTTACTTAGCACATATGTACACTCACTCACGAACACTTACTTCTTCCTTGGACTTCCTACAAGTCCGAGCACTACCCACTCCACTACTTACTCCAGGACAATGTGTGTCCCTCCATACATAGTAGCTGTTGTTCTATACATTCCTACTCCACTCCAACTCTACTTCACTATCACTATATAAGATGAATACATTACACTACAAACTCCTCAGACGTCTTACTACATGTCTGAGTGAGTACAGCTCTCCACCATCTTTCACATGTTCTCACCAAACCTTGCAGCTCTCTCTTACTGCGCTGTGTCACTTACTTGTGTTCACTTCCACTTACTTGCTCACTGCAGATGCTATCTGCTCTATTTCCCTTCGGGGACATGCTGCTGAATGCAATCACAATTCTATCACTTATCACTACCTGCCATAGCCTGCACATACAGGTTATGGGCCCTGCCCAGCACACAGCAGGTATCCGCATCAATCTTCACTACATCACTTACATCATTGTCTTCATCACACTCTTCAACAACATCCAAAACATAAACACGACACCATTGCCAAAAGTCAACATACCTATCCTCGATGGATCATCAAACTACAAACAGTGGTTGACCTTAGTCAAAAGCACCCTCATCATCCTCAAAATCTGGTACACCATAGAGGATGGATCACCAACACCAGACTATGAAAAAATAATTGATGAACCAAAAACAGAGCACACACCAGAAAAATACCACTACAGCAATGTACCCCTAAACCAAGCCATAATCAACAAATTTGAAGAAGACAACACATCAGCCAATGTGTACCTAACCCTGTACACAGGACCTACCACTGATCACCACATGGCTAATGACTTACCGGCCTACACCAACTGGTGTACACTCAAATGAGAATACGGTGTTAAGGGAGCCATGTCAACTTTCTATGCACACTGACAGTTCCAGGAATTCAAATTCATTGAAACAGAACCCTTCACAAAACAAATTGAGATGCTACAGCTTGTGTGAGGCGCACACTAAGACAGCGAGGTCACAACTGAAAAGGAGAGGGGGATTGGTGAAGAATGAGACAATACACCTTAGATGAGTCACGCTGTATAGTGGATATCTCAGATGTATAAAGCTAAAGAGCTATCTACTACATGAGAGTCTTTATATACTACAGGGATCGGCACACAGACCATGTGCTGTCACTGTAGGGCAGGTGTATGTAAATAAGATGCACAGCATCTGTGTGAAGTATCAGTAAGCAATGCGCAGCATTGCACTGCATCAGTAAGCGTCTGTGGGAAATGTAGTCATAAATGTACAGTAAGCAGCCCGATGACTAAATGCATATGTGTCATAGATAATCGCGATAAGATCTACTGATGATCAGATAAGATGAGATAAGATATCTCATGTAGATCTTGAGCAATAAGAATAAAAGAAATCATAAAATGAATAGAAAAATAAGTACGTTCTGACAGCTTGCACGCATTGAATTGGCAGATAGTGGAAAAGCTGTCACAGACAACGACATGGCTATAGTACTACTCATGGGACTTCCACAATCCTGGTCTAACATGGTTGCAGCCTTTCTAGCTAACTAACCAGACCTCTACAAAATCAAGAGCAACTCTGTATCAAGGAAGAGGCCAATTGCATTGAAGGAAACGCCCAATCTCTCCTTTCATCCACACAGTGTGCACACAGCACACCAGCCTCAACCCTCTCAGCCAACTCCTCCACATTCACTCCTTCTCCCTCAGGCTTCACCTCACACAGCAAACCAAAACTCAACAGGTACACCTGCATGAAGTGCAGACCTGGAGGACACTCAGACGAGTTTTGTTGGATACTGCATCCAGAGAAGAAGAGGGATAGGGGAACACTCAATGCTAAGTCTACTGCTACAGTCGCTGCTATCGTTGCTACCCCTGTACCTCCCATACCACCTCCTGATACCTCTGCCGGTCTGAATGCTATGGGATCTGACCCAGCTTTGTTCTACTTCGATGCCCAAAATTCGTGGATGATGGACAGTGGTGCCACAGACCATATCAGTCCACATCCCCAAGATTTCATACCAGGTTCTGTGCACCCCATCTCCAGCTTCATCAGACTCAGAAACAACTCTAGTATCCCATACCTCAGTATTGGTATTGTCGAAGCTACAACAGATGTTCACAGACGCATGCAAAGTTTAACCCTACAGCAAGTACTATATGCTCCTGAAGCAGGAGGACACTTTCTGTCCATTACCCAACTTACAGACAAAAACTTACTAGTCACCTTGTCAAAAGACATCTGCATAGTCTCCAACAACAATAAAACCAAACTCACTATAGGAACAAAGTGTAATGGAATGTACTGGCTTGAAATCAACATTACTTCATCTTCACACCTTGCCTCACTATCTACAATCCTGCTGACCTACAACATCTGGCATAATCGTTTCGCACATGCCTCCCACCACGCTATCTGAAAGCTACTCGACAATAAAACCATACAAGGCTTCAAAGTTGACACTAACTCACATATCACAATCCCTTGTGCAGGCTGCACTGCTGGGAAACTCACGTGATGACCTTTTCACCAATCCAGCAAACACGTGGCATACCCATTGGATCTCATACACAGCAACCTCGTTGGTCCTATGAACATGAAGTCAATGCAAGGCTCATTGTATTTTGCTTCCTTCATAGATGACTCCTCAGGCACCACAATCACATACCCCCTCAAATCCAACAATGGGTTATCACGCACCCTTGCACTTTTTCTCTCATGGTCCCAAACTCAAACAGAACACAAAGTAAAGATACTCTGCAGTGATCGCAGTGGCAAATACATCAATGCCAATGTACGGAAGCTACTGGAAGACAATGGAACTACACACCATCTCACTGCACCATACTCACCAGCACAAAACAGTCATGCAGAAAGATGGAACCATACAATCATCAATGCCACACTATCACTACTACATAATGCTCATGTCTCCACAGGCTTCTGGGAATTCACACTACAAACAGCAATTCACACGTACAATAGAACACCACAACGCAATCACGATTGGGCTACTCCGCAACAACTCTGGGACAACAGCCGCAATCCAGATGTGTCCTACCTCTGCACATTTGGATGTTTAGCCTATGTCAGAATGCCAGCTGAACACCACACCAAGTTGGACCCCCAGGCAGAACCAATGATTTTTATCGGATATGAAACAGGTAGTAAGGCTTGGCGCTTTTGGAACAGGACAACACATCAAGTAGTAATCTTGCATGATGCAATCTTTGACGAGCTGACCTTTCCTCTCCACTCAAAAGACTCCCCTGTCAGACCAGCCCCACTGATGTCACTCCTGCAGCCACCACAGCCCATGAGCGACTCAAACCCAAGCTCAGACTCAGATCCAGACTTGGATGATGACAGCAGAAATCACATCACACCCTGCATGTCTCTCACAGCTCCTGCAGCTCCTGCTGCTACTGCAACTGCTGAGGTGCCTATGCCATCACTGCCACCACCACCTACTTCCACTCCCACAATACTGGTATCACCTCCATGCATGTATGGGCTGACACTACCTGTCACACCACCATCCATCACACCACCTGTGCCCACTCACACATGCGCAACACACTTTTCAGATCATGCACCAGCTGTGGTTATCCCTTGTGCAGGATACAATACTGAAACAGGCCACAGTCCCACATGCTGCACCACACTATCTGGTGGTGTTGAACCACTATACCAAATACTGAGTCCCATCACACCAGCACCACCTCCATCCTTGCCCACTGGTACGCCATATCCCACAGAGCCCACAATGCTGACTCCCCCACCACAACAATCCACATGCATCACTTGACAGCCCACACACTATGGCGACAGCACATACAGGATGCATACATATGCAGACATCCTGCAGGATCCATCAGATGACAAAGGTGAAGTATTCACCACTCCCGGTGCAGGACCCTCACTATCTGCTTTACTCGCCACCACTGCAACGTCTGGAGACCCAACCACACTGTGGGAGGCACTCGCATTGCCAAATGCTGCTAATTGGGACAAAGCATGTTGTTACAAACTGGCAATGCTCGAAGGCATGGGGATGTGGACACTTACCAACTTACCCCCTGGATGAGTCACCATACCAAACAAGTGGGTATTCAAATGCAAAAACAATGGGAGATACCACACATGACTTGTCGCAAAAGGCTTCAAACAAGTTCCCAGCATGGATTTTGATGATGTTTTTTCTCCAGTCACACAATTCGAATCGCTTCACTTCCTCTTCATGCTTGCAGCTGCACATGATTGGCATGTTCACTCTATGGACATCAAGAGTGCATTCCTCAACAGAGATGTCAAGGAGGAACTCTACATGGCCCAACCACATGGCTTCAAAATCCCAGACCTCGCCAACAAGGTTTGTTGCCTGCACAAATCGATTTATGGACTCAAACAAGCTGCACACCAGTGGAACATCAAAATGGATGCATCACTCGGTATACTTGACCTCCACCACATCTCGTTGGATGGAGGCCTCTACATCAGACGTGGCAACAACACTTTCCTCTTCCTCGTCTTATACATCGATGACATCACAATTTTTGGTAGTGACCTTGCAGAAGTCTTGGAACTCAAGTGTGCCCTCACAGCATCGTTCAATATGACAGACCTCGGCATAACGACGTCTTACCTTGGGCTCGAGATTGCATGCAACTGCCCACAGCGTCAACTCACCCTATGCCAGTCACACTACATCATGAGCATTGTACATCATTTCAGCATGGCAGACTGCAATTCGGTCACCACACCACTACCTCCCCAAATCGCACTGGTGCCCTTCACCAGTGTTGCCTCTGCAGCCACGTGCACATTGTATCAACAGGTCATCAGCTGTCTCATGTACACTGCCATAGTTTCTCGCCCCAACATCACCTATGCCATCAATTCTCTGGCTCGTTACATGGCAAACCCTGCACCTGAGCACTTATCAGCCACCAAGCATGTCCTTCACTATCTCACTGGCACAACTCACTTGGGACTCTCATACAATGGCATGTTGGGGACTACTGTCATTGTGCACTCCAACTCTGACTGGGCAGCGTCCCTCACTGATCATCACTCCACTGGCACGTATGTATTCCTCCTCTGCAGTAGCACCATCGCTTGGTCCTTGCACTGTCAACATGTGGTTTCACTCTCTTCCACAGCGGCTGAATACATTGCTTTGTCACAAGTGACCGAACAGGCTATGTGGTATGACTCTCTCACCACTGACCTAGGAATCCCCTTCCATCTCCCCCTCACCATTTTCAGGGACAATAAGGGGTCTATTGACTTAGCCAACAATCCTGTTGTTGGGAAGGGGATGAAACACATCGATATCAAGCACCACCACATCTGTGAATGCATCACACATGGCTTGGTCTCTCTAACACACCTGCCATCCACCTCCATTTTGGCCAACTGCCTCACCAAACCACTGCTGCATGTCACATTCATCACACAATGTGCCACACTCAGCCTCATTCCCATTGGTTCACTGAATGAGGGGGGCTGTTGAAGAATAGTGCGTACACATACATACTTCATTCAGTCTCACCCCTATACACTGCACACATACCACTTACTTAGCACATATGTACACTCACTCATGAACACTTACTTCTTCCTTGGACTTCCTACAAGTCCGAGCACTACCCACTCCACCACTTACTCCAGGATGACGCACATCCCTCCATACATAGTAGCTGTTGTTCTATACATTCCTACTCCGCTCCAACTCTACTTCACTATCACTATATAAGATGAATACATTACACTACAAACTCCTCAGACATCTTACTACATGTCTGAGTGAGTACAGCTCTCCACCATCTTTCACATGTTCTCATTAAACCTTGCAGCTCTCTCTTACTGCACTGTGTCGCTTACTTGCATTCACTTCCACTTACTCACTCGCTGCAGATGCTATCTGCTCTATTTCCCTTCAGGGATGTGCTGCTGAATGCAATCACAATTCTATCACTTATCACTACCTGCCATAGCCTGCGCGTACAGCTGCAGAGCCTCAGTCAGCACTGATGTGTCCTCTCTATTATTAGATATGACATCATTACTTTACTTTCTCATTCTCCAGCCCTATACTGTACTGCATGGTCTGGGCACAATTCAGAGTACTATATATACATAGGACTCCTAGCAGCTTATTCCCCAGTTCTGATCATCTGGGATATCCACTAGGTACAGTACTCCTTTCCCTTCTTACTTACTATATGCTAATATATCTTGGATATCCACTAGCTTAAGTGTGATTGTCCTTTTATTTTAGTCTTTCTTCAGTTGTTTGGCTTTGGCTCAGCATCAGCCTCACACATCTGCACAGGTCACAGGTGCAGTCCACTGCCCTCATTATCTCACTGTCTGTACCCACTGCTGTGGTCATGACAGCTATCCTCTTCATCATCAGGCATGGACTTCAACACAAAAAACCATCCAAATGTTTATGCATTTTCAACAAATTGCATGTTTGTGTGACAATGGCTAAGATCTGGCCAAAGGTATGAGTGTATGCCTGGAAGCACAACATCTCAGCTACAATATAAGCCTTAGATCATAGATGTTGATCACAATCTGATGGAGATATGAATTATTTAATGTATCAACTAATTCAGATAGTTTTTGAATTTCAGATAAGCCTCTAGAGTATCCACTTTTCTTGTACTTAGTATTGCCCTCCTTTGCTTCAATCATGTCAGGCTGCTTATCATTCCCCTTATTTTTCTCTTCAATGTCCATATTTTTCCTACATTTATATCATCACTGATCTCCTTATTGTTCTTGATCTAGCAAAGTGATCTATTCAGTCTTGTATTCATTCTTTTAGGATCCATTGGCTGATGATGTGTATGTTGTCCAATCTCTGATTGGCCTAATTATGAACTGCTTATGACTTTCTCTCTCATACATACTGCAGATGCTCACTCAACTCTCTCACACTTGCTACAGAGTATCACCAATCTTCCCCATGCCTACTGAGGACATCAGTCAGCCTCTTTATGATTGATCTCTATCTATAGCTTTACTGTGCAGCCTTTGCTAGTTCATTGGCCTGCCCTAGAGCACTGTATTATATATACTGTAGGACTCCTAGCAATTTCTAAGAGTGGCCTATTGGGTGGTCTTAGGGATTTGTTAATGAAGTGCTCCTGGTAATGTGATTGTTGACATGGTTAAGATAGAGATTCCTGATGATGATGATGAAGAGAGGGATTGATGCAATGGTGATAAGATTGATCACTTGTGAGAAGTATAGGATGGCTATAGAGATCTTAGGCTTAGTTTGTGAGCTGAGCTGAGCTTAGCTAAAGCACAGTTTGTAGGAGAATCTCTAGATTGTGAGGTTGACAATCCTGGGGTTTAACACCACCAGGCTTTCAACTACCTATACAAATGAGACATCCTAAAGATAGTACAAGTAACTAAAGTTCACAGATCAATGATGATTGCACAGCAATCATCAAGATCATGTGACTAAGTTGCATCTATAGTAAACTACAAGTAAGTAGCCACAAGTGTAAAATGAACAAGAGATAAACAACAGACAAATCAAGATGAGATGTGATAAGTCCTTGCTAATTGTATAGTAATAGTCCTTAGTAAGTAAATAAAGAAGGATAAAAGAAATGAGACACTTTATAGTACTTGGAGTAAAACTCACAGCTCAGTATGTAAATACTGTAGTACTATAAAGGTAAATTGATAGAGTCTTTACTATAGATACGCACTGATATGTGCTGTGGGCATGTGTGAGAGGAATCTACAATTATGACCACAACAGATGCTGAAGGATGCAAGCCATAAGATCCCCTAGACACCAAAGGAAAGAGAGTTAGTAGTTTAGGGCAAGAAATGCAACAATGTGACACTGTAAACATGACAATAGGAATAATGGAGAATGCAATGCAACACAATAGAGAACACAACACAATAATAAATGTGACCCACAAGGTACACACACTTTCTGACTGTGAGACACATGGAGGGAAGAGTGAAAAGTGCTTTTTTGCCTTGAGACTCAGATGGGAGAGGGGAGACAAATCATGGGCAGGGGAAATCTATTCATTTCTGATGGATGACACACCATCTGAATACATGTCTAGCTCCAAGGCTGGAGCACAACAAAACAAAACAGAAAATTTACAACATAGGGTCAATCATAGGGATATTTGAGACTGGGTGGAGTCTGGACACAAATGAATAAAGTATCATACTATAATGGATGAGTGAAAAAGGAAAAGTGCTGATCACACCAAATGCTGACTTCATGACTTGTGACTCCATGGTTACTTTGGTGGGCCTGGACCACACCTTGGCCTATATGTCTTATCAGTCCTGTATTCCAGCACCTAAGCAAATGTGTGATTGATGCAACTGTGGATGATTGTCATGTGTGGTGTGTTAATGTCACTGTGTTCACCTGATGTTGCTGATGGTTGTTTTCCAGTGTTACATGCATGTGATGCTCATCAGTGCTAGTAAGACTAGATCTATAGTAAGTGAGATGAAAGAAAAAGAAAAGAAAAATCAAGTCTGTTACTGTCAGAATGTACTTATTTTTCTGTTCATTTTACAATTTCTTTCAACCTTATTGCTTGAGATCTATAGTATTCATCTTATCTACATCTCTCACAATTACATATGACTCATCTTCAATTCATCATTGGATCAATTACTGTACTTCTATGACTACATTCCCATAGTCACTTATTGATGCTGTGCAATGCTGCACATCTTACTTACATATATGCCTGCCCAATAGTGACAGCATACAGTCTGTGCACTGACTCCTCTAGTATATATAGGATACTCTTGTAGCATGTATTTCTTTAGCTTTATACATCTGAGATATCTGCTTATCCAGTGTGAATCATCTTGAGTGTATTGTCTCATCCCTTTGCCAATCCCCTCTTCTTACACCTGTGACCTCACTGTCTAGCATGCACCTCACAGTTATGAGGTGCCAAAGCAAGTCCCCTGTAACATCACTCCCTTCTTATGTGATGCATTGCTTGTGACACTTGGGTGGGTCCCCTGACCCATCACCCTCCCTCCCCTTGGCCTCCAATGTGGCCATCCTGTACCAGCCAGGGAAGGGTGTCCCAGGCTGGCATGAAGCCATTGGGCATTCCCCCATTGAAGAGCCAGGGGCATGTTGGGGTGGTGACTGGGTGCACCTCATGGTGCCAGGCCCAGTAGTAGGCCTCTTTGTGGGCCACAGCAAGTGTGTGTTGGGACATGCTGTACCTCTGCTGGAGGTACATGCCTTCATGTTCCCAGTGTTGAGCACAGGCCATGTGTGAGAGAAGAACACAGAGAGTTCTTATTGTCACATGTGGGCATGGTACTCTACTTATAGCACTTGTAGTAGTGCATGGACCAATGTGATGAACAGAGTCTAATGTGTGTATGTGTGTGTACAGTAGTGTGTGTGTATACTGCTAAGAGTGGCCTATTGGGTGGTCCTTGGGAAGGTTTGCAAATACTATACCCCTGGTAACTAGGTAGTTGTCATGCACTTGTATCACATAATAAATGCTTCTAACGACAATGAAGAGTGGGATCAATGAGATAGTGATGAGGATGATACCACTGACAATTATAGAAGGATCCAGAGTGATGAGTTTAAGATGTCTTAGTGATGCTTAGAGTGACTTAGAGATCTTAGACTTAGTTCTTAGGTTGTAAGTGAGATATAGGTGAGTTGAGATCAAGTGCAGTATAGGAAAATCCATAGATTGCAAAGTTGACAAGACTGGGGTCTAAGACTGCCAGTCTTTCAACTACTTACTAAGAATAGTACAGTAGTCAAAGTTCACAGATCAACAATGATCATGTGACTGGAGACACATCTATAGTAAGCCAAGTAAACATAGCCACAAGCATGACTTGAAGTAAGAGATAAACAAAGGTACATATAGGTTGATAAGTCCTTGCTAAATGTATAGTGATAGTCCTTAGCAAGTATATGTAAATAAATAAAGAGAGATAAAGAAATAGAGATACCTTATAGTACTTGGAGCTATGCTCACACTCTAGTATGTAATACTAAAGTACTATAAGGGATAAGATGAGTCCTTATTAAGTAAAGTGGAGCTAAGCTCACAGCTGTAGTAATAATGCTACATTTTACTAGTAAGTAAGATAAAAGAAATAAAGAAAGAAAAAGAAAAAAGAAAAAGTTATAAGGTGCCAAAGCAAGTGCCTCATGGCATATACAGCAAGGGGACAGAAAAGGAAGGAGTAAGTTAGTCAGCATATAATCATCAACACCCAGGCCAGCTGGGTGGTGTTGAGGTGGGGGTGGGTGTAGGAGGTATTACCATCTGCACAACGACTCCGATGCAGTTCCCGACGTGGGATCAGATGCCGGGCCTGATCATGACAGTACGCATCCGCCCATGCCGCTGTCGTATGGTTCCATCGGCCGTATCTACTGCTCCGTGCACCACAAGGCGACTGTCTGGTCCGTCAATGGAAGTGGAGGTGAGCCCAACGGTAGCTTAACCTCGTCTGTTATATCGTCCTTGTGCCTTGCATTCTTGTTTGTCTTTGACAAGTTCACCTCAGAGTTTCCTTTGAAGCCTTTTGATAGGTACGCGTCTTAAACCCTAACAAGACCCCGTCGGCTGCCACCACTAAGCTTCATCAATACTGTCTTCCACATTGTCCACCATGTCACATTCTTCGTCCCTTGTCGCTACCTCCTCCAACTGCACCCTGGCA
Organism: Albatrellus ellisii; assembly: GCA_003314395.1. Taxonomy (NCBI): domain Eukaryota; kingdom Fungi; phylum Basidiomycota; class Agaricomycetes; order Russulales; family Albatrellaceae; genus Albatrellus; species Albatrellus ellisii. The sequence continues at coordinate 41,074 of QLPN01003593.1, forward strand.
TTTCTTCAAGCACGTATGCATGTGATGCTCAACGACCGTCCGTACGCGGACAGCGGGCGCAAGGCGTCTTTTGGTATGTGATGTGGATGCACGTTGGAGTAGCCAATACTAACCTTTGCGCGCAATTACTTCACCAGCATTACGGAGGCACCGAAGCGATGTGGCCTTCTTTGTAGAGGGCGTGCGCAGCGTTGTGGCACCCGTGGCCCAGGCGAGCTGGCTGTACTGGGCACAGGAATTCCTTCCTCCGGCGCTGGTCGAGGAATACACCCGCGCGGCCTGCGAAGCGTTAGAGCGTTCGTTAGAGCTCGAGGGAGTGACGCACGGCAGAAGAACACCAGTCCTCAATGGAGACTGGGTTGCAGGCGCAGCGGGTAGGGGCCGAAACGAGTAGACGTCAGCTCGTGGTCGAATTGCCAGTCCCTCGCCAGGGACTTCTGCGGATGCAAGACTCGGGCGTCCGGCACACGCATCCACTGTCACAGGCATGCGCAGCAGTGCTGATAGCTGCATCGGCACAGCGACACTCGCCGCCGGAGCTGTCCGGTGATGACAACAGCAAGGACGAAGGCGAGAGCGCAGGACGACGACGAAGATGACGATGACAACGACAACGACGATGACTGTGAGGATGGGGATGAGGACGAGAATGAGTTGGCAGTGTCCACCAGAGCAGTCGGATCAGTGTCGTTGACTGCGGCAAAGCGCAGGGCAGAGGACGCAGCTGACGAATCGACGCCACGTCCACTAAAACATGTGCGGATGGAGACGATGACAACGGGCACAGGTGTGGCAAAGCAGCGAGGGCGGAAGCGGACCAATGTGGGGCCAACGCGGCGGGTAAGAACTCACCCCTCAACCTGTTTTGTGATACTAATGCTGCGCAGGCGACGAAATCGTGCGGTCTGTGCCATCGCACGAAGAGCATCTGCATGTGGTATGAGCTGGCGAAGTGCCGTATTAAGTGTGCACATCAGCACAAACGCTGTGAAGGTGCCATACGGCCATACTGGGCAGCCGCAACTGGTGAGTATCTGGCGGGTTGTCACGGCACGAGAGTATCGCTAATCAACTTGTAACAGACCAGTGTGCCATCTCGCCTCTCTTCGTCCCGGGGCCAAGTCGCACGACAGTCTCCCTTCGGACTGCGCGCGAATGGTCACTGACCGCGAGCGCAACACCGGAAGTGGACGCGGGGTTTGTTCTGTCTTTTCCAGGGCTGTCCCTGGGGCGCGTTGACTACCGCAGCAGCGACGCTACCGACGTCGCGAACCGGGAGACGTACCATTGGTACAAGGTGCGCCACATGTCATTACAGATGCAACGGCTCTCGCTGGAGCGCTCCATGATCCTGCTGGAGGCCGAGATAGAGGTTATGCGTGCACAGCTCAAGGCACAAGAGCAACGGAGTCTGGAGTACAGTGAGTAGGAGTAAAATACCAATGCAGTGTCGCTCACTCTTTTTGTGACCTGGGTTCAGACTTCATTCCGAAGGCGAACACTTAATTTGAACAAGCAGCCAGCGTCAAGCTCAGCAATTATGATCTGTTTATCGTCATGAAATTGGCCACGAAACAACCGTCAAATCGTGGATATCCTCAGTTTTTATGTTACAGGATGCCCTCAAAAGCCAGAATATCTTGGTAGTAATGTGATGTCCCATTGCGGTGGTAATCCCGCAATTACAAGACCTCTCGCCGACTTTTCTTTTGGACGGCTGACAGTCAACTCAAAAGGCGGCACAACGTTGGTTTGCATCGCGACTGTAAGCATTCACGAACAGCTGCTTTTGGGATCAGCACAAACAAGAGCGCAGGTATACAGATAAGTATAGCACTATTATACAATCGTGAAAGCTACCCTTTGCCAGGTTAATAAATAAATAAAAGGAACGGAACACGTCGTGGAAAAGCATGTCTCATACGGGGTGAACCCGAATTCCTCCGTGTCTGCTATCCAACGTCCGCGTTCCACGCCTGCGCTCTGTCATGCAATGCCGAGGGGATCGCTATATAGGGAGTAGACTGCCGGCTCCCCGTAACGCCATTTGTCCACCGAAACGCAATGTCTGTGAGCCGCCGGGAAAGTACGCGACAACGTAGGAGACGAGGGCGAGGATCTGGCGGTGGAGGAACACATAGAGACGTATATCAAGCCGTGCACACGGACACTGATCATCGCGTTCTCACCTGAACAATGGCGCCGAGAAGAGAGCCGATATATGAGTGGCGCTGCACATGGACAAAGATACGTTACTAGCCAAGCAGAAGGTGTGCGCTGCGGACGTACGCTAAGAGAAAAGTAGAGAGTGAGGCCGAGGCTAGAAAGATAGGCGAAGGAGAAGGGCAGGCGTTCGCGAGAGACGAGGTGCTTTAGGTGGTTGAGCGGGCCGATGAGTACCGCAAACCTGGCATCAACAAGCGTAGCGTTATTCCCTAGTTACTAATCTAGAAATTTTGTAGGCAAGACGCACCCAAACATGACTAGCAGACTTCCCAGGCTGTGGAAAAGGGTAAGTGCGGGAATCTAGAAAAGCCGGGCTCGGCGCACCTGAACGCGAGTGCGAACTTGGCGGGGCGTATGGCGAGTAGCGGGAGCGTGAAGAACGCTACAGAAAAGCAGACAGCGGCGCCGACGAGACATGATATGAAGCCGAGCAGCCTGTCCATGCCCGTGTACCAGATGAAATCAGAACGGGCCCACAGCAGTCAATACCAGCGAAAGAGATCGTAGGGTCTGACGCACCGCTCCCAGCGCGATAGCGCAAAATACGCCTCGTCTTCACTAGACGTCTCGTTGGAACGCAGAGGCATGTAGCCGCCGCCGATAGCATTGTAGAAGCGGGAGAATGGGTTGTTGGGTTGCGGCTGCGATGATGGCTGAGAGTCGTCAGTCGTTCCACGCGCCCAACGAAACTGGGACAGGTTGGAGCGGAAGTTCTGCTCGGTGGTGGGAGGGACCATGAGTAGTGCTGCAATCTAGCCAAGCTTTGCAAAAGTTGTGTAGGTGGCAGCGACCTCGGGATCAGTGGCGTCACAGAAGTTCAATTATCAATTGTAGCACCGATACAACCGAAAGCGACGTCAACCACAACAAATAGCCTTCTTGCAAGCCGCAATGATTGTAGGGTCTTCACTATCGAAACATTTACAAAGTAAATTCATTAGATAAAACTTGAAGTCTAGACAGGTGCCTGTCTTTCAGTGCAAGAAGGGTATGGTACAGTACTCGACCTACAAGTACATTTACGAATCAGAACTTGCGTTTTCCTCTAGTCAAGTCAAGCACCACGAGTCGTCCAGGATCTGGATCTATCACCGACATGACACTATCCCACAAAAGAAGCGATGTTCTTGTTGAATGCCAGTGTTAGAACTACAGGCCAGTATGCCGGTGGGAGCTAGCGCACTCGCCGATAGCCTTTCCCTCCTCCGACCCGCCATCTTCAGCAATGTCTCCTGAGAGAAAGACGACTTGAGAGGTCGTCTGCGGCGCGTAAACTACCGTGCACTAGGACGCGCGACTGTCCCGGGGGTCGCAGGGTTTCTACAAACAGGGGCCCTCTTGGCGATGGGGTCGACAAAACAGGCACCGCGCGGGTTTCAGATGGGAAGTGACAGGGGGACATCACCATGGCTCGAGGTGACCATCCATACCACCGTACGAGCTTACCAGAGAGGGTGGTAGCGAAGATGGTTCCGAGTCCATGCGCGGCGACTCGGCGACATTCAAATCCTATATGGCAGTAGGATGAGATCCCAACTAATGACTCATCCGCCAGGGAATCTGAACTGCCCGAAATTTCGCTTCCAAGTCCGAGCATCCCAGTCCTCACAGGGTGTATCAGCAGGGGCAGGCAGTAGCCACGGAACATAGATCGTTAGGCTGGAGGTCTCAATTCCTAGACACTTTGCAGCCACCGGTCGCTTTTGGCTAGTGAGTATCTACGAAATCACAAGTTCAGATGCTTTAAACGGCGTTCATCGACAGACAGGGACCTCGTGATCGCCGGAGAGCCCTGATGCTGCTATACGTAGACCATCCCCCGAGAATGCGACACTAACGTTCCAGTATACGCGTCGACCCGCAAGCCAGTTGTCGCAGCCTCTCAGACTCTGTCGGTTCACCGTGCGGACTTGAGACGATGGACACCCAACAGAGTGAGCACGCAAGTGAACAGGTAATATCACCACGGCCCGTTACGACCTGCAGAAGAGCTCCGGTTCGGACATTCCGTAGCCTGAATATTTCCAACCAGCATGCTTCGTGAATGGTCTTGTAGAGAGGTCGAGACGTCTTACCCTGACTAGAATCCTGTGCGTGGATTGCAGCGCCGTAAGGTGATAGCCCATCCAGAAGATGAGATCCCCGCACTGGCATTTCTCACGGGACGTCTGTGCTGGGGCGATGTTACTTCCATATAAGGATATAACGCATCGAGCTTCAAGCTGCCCTGCACAGACGGCTTCCGACTTCTGTTCTGCTCCCGGCATATACTCTCGTGTGCGGCGATATTAGTTCTCAACCGATCCGATCCGCGCCTCTCGATGTCGAGCGCGCATCCTCTGACCCACCGACAGCTTGGCCATGCTCTTTTGTTTTAGATCCTCGTTTATAGTTCTATTTGTGGCCGATGTCTAGACACGCATCCGTAACCCGTCGCATAATAACCATCTCTGTCTGCATCTGCTGGAGCTCGTCCGAAAAGAAGAGCAAGCAGACGACTTGAACGCTGTGTTCGGGTCAGTAACATGAAAGGAATTATGGCCTTTATCCCGGCTGGTGCAATCGACCTCCGCTACTATCCGCGCAACCTCTTGGGGTAAGGAGAACTACAGGCTCTTCTCGATCCAAGACACCACTCCTTGATCCGAATGACACCAAGCAAGCCATACACGATCGCATGATCAGACAGCAGGCCCACCAGGAAGCGCTCGCCAGTGAGCTAAAATCGAAGGCTTACAACGGCATTACACGCTACAGTCATCGTCGATTGTCACGCACGCGCTCCCCCCCCCCCAATCCCATGCCAGTGGATATTCTGTACCCGCAGCCGCGCGAGGAGTTGCTCGCTTAGCCACCCAGTGGCATGGGGAGTCCCTATATTTATGTGTGAAATTTCACATGTCCCAGTCAGCCTGATCATCAAGGGTGTGCATGCCTACCATTACTGTACTAGTGCGCTGAGAGCCCATGGCATGTCGAACAAGGTTTTACTAGCAACCACGACGCCGACCAGAGATTGTAGTCTGGAAGCGTATCATGTTTGTAATAAATTTCCGTTCCACAGTAGTACATAAAGGGACGGCACTAAGCCGGAACTTGGCATCTTTTTTTTTTTTACACGGATTTGCAGTGCACTCGCGCACCCGCGCCATTTCTCGCAGACACCACGCATCCACACGTTATTTGTACACGCGCGCGTACAAGACTATCCAACATCCGAGAGCGTCTTGGGAGTGGTGACGAATGAATGTTTCGTAATACGCGTCGTTCCATCAGGCGGTCCCGTCGCCTGGGACAAAGAGACCTCGAGAGCGCTCGGGTATGCAGATGGGGGATAAATAGACGAGTGCGGGAGGTTACCGGCATCCGTGTGGCGGAGCGCGTCGTGGGTGTCGTACAACGAGTCGTGAATGTGAAATAGATGGAAGAATGAACACAAGGAATCACACGGAAAGTATAAAGGTGCAGGTAGACACTATATATGTGTGAAGAAAAAGATCGAGTCACAGAGCAGCAGTGGGAAAGGTAAAAACCAAGCGAGTGATGCACGCATTGATGGGTGAAATGGGGGGGTGGGGGGTGGGTCGAACGCTCCAGCCAAATTATCTCTTCATGAGCCTTGCTTCGTCGTTCTAAACCGCAGGAGAGGGGCGAGCCCAGAGAGGGCGCATGCCTTCTTCAAAAACTCGTTCTGCAGATAAAACCCGTGAGACACTGTATAATCCCTGACAACATCACGCACCTCAAGCAACTCGCTCGCAGTCGCACGACTCTTGACGTCAACACACAAACAGACACTTAAGAACGCCTTGAGCTCCTTCGAGAGCAGTTCTGGCTTCTTCAACGTCGGGGTCCCGTTCGTCGCAATGAGGTATAGCGCCTTGAGCGGCTCTTCATCAAGATACGGCGGCTCCTGCTCAATCATCTCAATGGCCATGATGCCCAGCGACCAGATATCCACCTTCGCGCCGTACTCCTTCTGCTTGACGACCTCTGGCGCCATCCAGTACGGCGTGCCTACCATAGTTGCGCGCTTAGACTTCTGGTCCGTAAGTTTGGCGCAGAACCCAAAGTCAGCTGTGTTGGCAGAACCAAGTCAGTCTCGTGTGAAGGTGACAGCACACGATGTGGCAGAAGGAAGAGGGGCTTACTGATTTTGACGCGGCCTTGGGCGTCAAGCAGAACATTGTCTGATTTGATATCGCGGTGAATGATATGTTGACTGTGCAAGTGACCCAGTCCTTTGCACGTCTGTAACAGAACAAAACGACTATTCAACCCCAAGCCCATCGAGCTTGCAATCAAAGCACAAACCTCGTTGGAAATACAAGCGATTTGGTCTTCTTCTAAAGTATTATTCTCTATGATGTCGGTCAATGCACCCCCCTCCATGAACTCCATCACCACCCAGAGCTCGTTGTTTTTTACAAGGTACGAGTTCAAGAAGTTCACAATGTTCGGGTGTTGAGACTCCTTCATGACCAAAATCTCGTTCACAATGAGCTCCTTGCGGGGCTGGTTCGACAGGTCCATCTCTTTGATGGCGACCTTCTTACCCGTAGCGAGTGTCTTCGCAACGTATACATGTCCAGACGCACTGGCCAATCAAAAGCGTCAGCATGCCTGGTGCCATTTCCGACAGTAACGGCACCAAAGAACAGCAGCACGTACCCCTGACCGATCTTTTTGATTTTGCTGTAGATCAATTTAGGATCATCCGGGCACACAACACTCCTCAACTTCTCCATGATCTGCACTTCCGACATCGTGCTGATCCTCTTCTCTGGCTCCTTTAGCTTCGGTTTCTCCAACGCTGCCGCAGCAGCAGCAACGCCGTCTTTCCCATCCTCTTCTCTGTGTGTAACAGTAGCAGGAGGATTGGCGGTGGGCTTCTTCGTCGGTTGCAAAGGCTTGATAGAAGGAGGTCCAACCGTAGAGCCCGCAGCTCCGGGAGCAGTTTGCGGTGCTGGTACAGATTTGGCAGGTGCAGGGAGGGGTTGCTGCTCGCGGTCCCTCTCCCTTTCTTGCTCAAGGTTGCGTTCCTTCACCCACTTTCTTTCCCGTTCTTGCTCCTGATCACGATCCAGGTCCCGCGGTTCCCGTTCCCGTTCCCGTTCCCGTTCCCGTTCTCGTGGTTCCTGGTCTCTGTCTCTGTCTCTGTCTCTGTCTCTATCCCGTTCCCGCTCTCGTTCCCGTTCCCGTCCATTTTCACGCTCACGGGTGGTATGTCGCGGCGCAAGTGAAGAACTGAGAGAGTCTTTGCGCACAGGCACCTCCTCGGAAATGATACCCACGAGCTTCGCATTTGTGCCTTCAGAACTGATATTTTGCATTTTAGCACGCGCACGCAGATCGGCAGAGGATGGTGAATGCTCAGGTGCTGGCGGTTTCGGTGCGGGACGGTTCGCAGTAAGCAAAGGTCGCGGAGGTGCAGGACGTGAAGGAACAAGGGCACTAGGTGAGGCAAGTCCTTCAAGGTCATAAGAGATTAGGGATTTGGGTGCCAATGAGAAATTAACCGAGGTACCATTAACAAAGTCGGCGCGCTGCCCTCCAATTGTCGATGGTTGATGGATTGAGATGGCGCTGATGCCACTTCCTGAATCACCACCGCTCATACCTATACAGATATAATTTTCCATATCAGAGAGGGACAAACATCTCTGAAATGAGTGAACTTGCCTAAACCAGCACCGCCGAGCCCAGTTCCTGCGTTGAAACGTGCTGGGGCACCCGCACCTGACCAACCCAATTATTTCAGTACACATCGTGACAGCGACCATAACCAATAAGATCTTACTATTGGTAGATCCGGAGCCTATTCTTGTGGCAGGAGATAATCCCATCTCCTCCATCTCACGTTTCTGGTGGTCCGTATAAAACTCAAGGACGTCCAATACAGCTTGAGGGTCGCGCTGGTAGTCTTCCCGAGTGATAGCCGACTTGGTGAGTAACTTGCTCCATTGCTCTGGCATACCCTGTCGCAACGTAAGTGACAGTAACTTGAAGAGAAAGGGGAAACCCACAGTGAAAGCCCCCGAAACGGGGTCAAAGCCAACATGAACTTTGTGAACGAAATTAGTGGGATTGCTCACGCCGCTGAGCGGACTCCGCGAGTAGATATCATCCTGCCATCCGTACAGCTCTTCGTCGTTCTTCATCGACAGGAAATGGCGCTTATCCTTGGCCACCATCACCAGACAATACGGCTTCTGGTCTGTTCGTTCGATGAGAGACAAATCACGTAATTGGATGGTACTTTGAGGTGGAGAAGTCTAGTGCAAGTTGATTAGCCGCCAGAAGTACACCTTGCACAAGAAACCTGAGCAGCTATCCAGGAGTAGTCTGACATGCTGTGGGGGCCATAAATAAAGGTGACAGCGGAACAGTTGTGTTGACAACGAGTCCTCGAAATGAATGCAACCCGCTCCGTACCATGGCCCGCCACAACAAGCTAATACGCCGATGTCAACGCAGACGCACCTCGTTCTTACGTATCTCCAAGCACTGTTCTTTCAGGGTGATGAACTTCTCTTTCCAGATCCAACTCGCAAATCCATCATCCTTGTACCCAACGAAACCGCTGCGAATGACTGAAGAGTCCGGGGCGCCTCCCGAATTGCGGTTGGGAAACCCGCCAATGCTGGGAGTGCCACCAATGCCTGAATATGAGGTTGCAAAAGTTGTACCGGGCAAGGTGGAGGAGGAGAATGTGAAAGCACTGCCGGACGAGAAATTTGAGACGGTGCTGGATAATGAGTCCTGTCGTAAAGGTGCTTGTGGTGCTGGGCGTGAAGGGGTGAGGGAAGCAGGGGTGACATGATTAAAAGCCATGGTAGAGCAGGGTTTCCTATCCGCGTATTAGCAGCTCGAGTTGCTGCTAAAACGGAGCTGGTAATAGACGAGCCCAAACGTGGTACGGATTGCAAAGCTTGACGAGAATGCCACAAAGAAGGTGTTACGGACCGAGGCTTTGTATGTGGTATATGCACCTGAGGAATGGGATTGTCACCGTTGTGGATAACGAAGATGGGCGGCCAAGACAAGGTTATTGCCCAAGCAGAGTCGATGAGCTTTGCTTTGTTTGCCACAGATACTTGTCGGACTCGGATATATCCGTCACGGTTTGTTGCTAAAATATTAGTTCTGAAACAATTTGCCTGTTCAAAGGACGGGCAATCTCTCTAATTGTTCGTTTGAGTCCACCGCCAGGCTCGTATCACGCCTACTGAGTATCCCGTGCTGTATCCATGTCCAACTGTCTAGCACACACCTCCACCTGCATGCTCAGAAGAGTGTCTCGTGTGTAAGTCTCGCCTCGCCTTTTAGCACTGTCCGCGTCAACTTTACCATCGTCGCCACTCGCTCTCGTTAATGGCTGTCCGCAGACATCCGCGCTACCTCTGTATCCGATCCCTAAACTTGCTGGCTGTTCTCTGCACCAACTGCACCATCTGATTATGAAACGGTCGGCTACCACTAGTAGTGCCGCTGCCTGTTCCCGCTGCTCCATCGTTTTGTCAATGAACTGCACGTCCTCCCCACCCACCACGGTCTTCGCACCCGCACCGTCCAGACCCAGCCCCCACTGCCATGCTGCCCTGTGCTATCTTTACTGATTCAACTTACCTACCCGTACCTACGTTCAGTCCACATCACGCGCCCGCACTACTTGCTTCACTCAGCACCCGCCTTTTCTCATTGCACGGCACACACTTGGTAGGGAAGACGGATCTTGTTAGACATTCTTCGATATGGTATGGGCATATACCCAGCGTACGTAATAGGTATTGGAGATGTTTGTTCTTGGACCAGCTCAGAACAAGTGACGGAGAGTAAAATATCCTCTTAGATACGAATATTGGCTGCGTCTCTGACGTGCTTCCGACCTGAAGATGACAAACCGCACAGGACAACGCTCGTTCTAATACAAGAGCAGATTGGTTGTGTTTCTTCATTACAAATATCGATCCTGCGAATGCTATTTCATGACTGCTATCATCTACCTCCGCGAAGGGCAAGGACAAGGTGCAACACGGCCCCTAGCGTGATGTTAAAGTCCTTTCCCGTCTTCTCGTCCGGCCTATCCTCCTCATGAACAATCGTACAAGGAACTCGCAACAACGACCTACATTTGTCGTCCTCCGAAGATCAGTCTTTGCTGTGGTGGTGGCACACCAGACTGTTCCTCGACTTTCTCCTTAATGCGAGAAATCTACAGATTTGTGTGAAGATACGCATTCAGCACGACTGCCAGTAGAGCAAGGTGAGCCGCACCTCACCTTGTCATCCGGGTCAATATCCAGCTCGATCTTTGATTAACGCCATAACGGTGGGGTCAACGAGATGTTGGAGTGACCGCTGACGAGCCAAATCATACCTCTTTTCCCGTTAATGTCTATTGTAGAACAACGTCGTCAACATTCTTGTGATATCAGCGAGATCGAAATACCACACACCTTAACTTTGATTAGCATGGTAGCAGTTGTGGATCGTCAGTCGTAGACTACTAGTAGCTGCTTCTGATCTTAAAAGGGAAACAAGATTAGAGTCATGGCATCCCTTCATCACATGACCGGATTTGCCACACCCATGCAGGGCCAAAATCATAATTAAATCAGCAACTATTACACGAATAAATAGAAAAACTATATCCATAGTATTGTAAAGACATCGCTAATTTTCCACGATAACTGTTTTTTTTTTGTCTTTTTTTGATATTTTTTTTGAAAAGTAAGCTTACAAAACGAAAACACATGTATACAATCAAGCTAAGGATTTGTCTGACACCAAATAGATACAGAATGTTCGAGTGTGGAGACATTGTTTCGGAGCTCTCTTCGTTGCAAGAAGGGAAAGTCCCTAGACAGGTTAGTGTTGAGCAGGAAAGCCTGTGGGTACGCATTCGTGTTGAATGTATGACATTAACCTGCCGCTGCTAGGCAGTCCATGAGTAGGGATGCCAGTACATGTTCACCTACAGCACCAGCACCCCAAGACTCGAATTCGGTGGACCTACTGATGAGATCTGATGCTGGTTTATCAGTGCCGGCTGCTATGCACCTTGCTATCAGAGCTTGGTGAGCTCCGAGAAGGCCATGTAACGCTCTTTTTCACTGCCATAGTCCCCCTCCTATCACTACTTTATTGGTGGTCATGTTCGCGAAGAAACCACCAATGTAGACGATTCGAAAGAGTGGGGGAGGGTCTTGGGTATTCTCCACCAGGAGGGCGCACAGATTCAAAGGTCACATGCACATATCACGTGCTTCAGGGAATACGTCTGGCGGAAATTGCAGAACTCTAAGTCTATCTTCAAGTCATCTCCGCAACCATTCGTCAGACTTGTCTGCCTGTTGAAGTCGTGGTAGAGAAATATGGCGGAATATAACAATGAAGACGAGTGGAATCAGTTGAATAGGACAGAATGGCGTGGCCTGGGACTGACTGATCCTATAAAAAATATCGAGGTGCGCAATCCTGGCACTACTATGCGACAACGCTTCTATACACATATGTAGGACAAATGGCTTCTACTGCCCGCGTTCCTGAAAGTCAAGGGTCTAGTAAAGCAGCATATTGATTCTTTCAACTATTTCGTAGACGTTGATATCAAGAACATTCTGAAAGCCAATAACAAGGTTACGTCCGACGTTGATCCCCGCTTTTGGCTGAAGTATACAGATATACATGTTGGTTTCCCGGATCGGACGGACGCCGACGCGATAGACAAAAGTGTCACCCCGCACGAGTGCCGTCTGCGCGACACGACGTACAGTGCGCCCATCCTTGTGACCATCCAGTACACCAGAGGGAAGAATGTGGTCCGAAGAACCAATGTCAACATTGGCCGTCTGCCCATCATGCTTCGCAGCAACAAGTGCGTGCTTACTGGGCGTTCTGAAGCACAGCTTGCCCGAATGATCGAATGCCCGCTTGATCCCGGCGGTTATTTTGTCGTCAAGGGCACCGAAAAGGTCATCCTCGTGCAGGAGCAGCTGAGCAAGAACCGTATCATTGTCGAGACGGATCTCGTAAAGGGTGTCGTCCAGGCTTCGTGTACCTCGTACGTGATTTTCCATTGCAAGCAAGACGTCTCATAATCGCGTCTGGCCTCAGGTCCACACACGGTGGTTTGAAGTCCAAGACATACGTCGCTACCAAAAAGGGAAAAATATATTTGCGACACAACTCAATTCATGAAGATGTTCCCATTGCCATCGCGCTCAAGGCACTGGGCGTCCAGTCAGATAAGGAGATCCTCTTGTTGACCGCAGGTAATTCAGAGGCCTACAAAAACGCCTTCTCGCCCAACCTGGAGGACGTCGCAAAGCTGGGCATCTTTACGCGCCATCAGGCCTTGGAATGGATAGGCAGTCGAGTGAAGGTAAACCGACGTGTCCTCGGTCCGCGAAGACCTGCGTGGGAGGAGGGACTGGAGGCGTTGGCGACTATAGTGCTAGCTCACGTGCCTGTTGTCGGTTTGGACTTCAGGTCGAAAGCGATATTCGTGGCTACCATGACGAGACGTGTCCTGATGGCCATGGATAACGAAAAGATGGTTGATGACCGTGATTACGTTGGGAATAAGAGGCTAGAGCTGTACGTATGGCTCTGCTGCGTCATGTCTGGGGTCTAATAGTCATGCTAGTGCCGGACAATTGCTTGCCCTGTTGTTCGAAGACCTATTCAAAACCTTCAACACAAACTTTAAGTCCGCTATTGATAAGGTTCTCAAGAAGCCTTCGCGAACGAACGAGTTCGACGCCTGGAATACTATGCAGTTCCAGGGCGATCTTATTACTGCCGGTTTCGTTCGCGCCATCTCGACGGGCAACTGGTCACTTAAACGTTTCCGTATGGATCGCGCAGGTGTTACCCACGTCCTCTCTCGGCTGAGCTTCATATCCGCGTTAGGCATGATGACAAGGATATCCTCCCAATTTGAAAAGACTCGCAAGGTCAGTGGTCCCCGCGCGCTTCAGCCGAGTCAATGGGGTATGCTGTGTCCTAGCGATACCCCCGAGGGGGAAGCCTGCGGCCTTGTCAAGAACCTGGCGCTGATGACGCACATCACAACCGATGTCGAAGAAGAGCCAATTATCAAAGTGGCGTACTTGCTCGGTGTCGAAGGTGTGTAGTTTCCGTTCCGCTGGTCTCGCGAGGTTAGGCCTCAACTGCGGAGCAGACATTAGCCAGGCCACTGGGACCGAGATATATGGGCCTAAGACATTCGTCATCAATGTCAACGGGACCATCATCGGCCTTACTCGGTTTCCTGCTCGTTTTGTCCACAGTTTCCGCCACCTCAGGCGCGCTGGGCGAGTAAGCGAGTTCGTTAGCGTCTACATCAATCACCATCATCGTACGGTGAATATCGCGAGTGATGGTGGGCGTATCTGCAGGCCCATGATTATTGTAGAAAAAGGAAAGCCAATGGTCACCGCCGATCATATTTCGGTGCGTACCGTGAATGTTGTTAGATCACATGATGCTGACAATATTATACTAGTTACTCAAGAAAGGAGCCCTTGACTTTGACGATTTTTTGCAGCAAGGGTTAGTGGAATACCTTGATGTCAATGAGGAGAACGATTCGTACATCGCGCTGTATGAGCCGGACATTGTGCCATCCACAACACATCTGGAGATCGAACCTTTCACCCTGCTCGGTGCTGTCGCTGGACTCATCCCATATCCTCATCACAACCAATCTCCTCGCAACACGTACCAATGTGCCATGGGTAAACAGGCCATCGGTGCAATAGGTTACAATCAGCTAAACCGGATTGACACCTTGTTGTATCTGTCTGTGTATCCACAGCAGCCTATGGTCAAGACGAAGACCATCGAACTGATAGGATACGACAAGCTTCCTGCGGGTCAGAATGCGATTGTTGCGGTCATGAGTTATTCGGGGTACGATATCGAGGATGCTCTCATTCTCAACAAGGTGGGTCTATCGATCCGTCTTTTTCTCACAAGTCAATGACCGGCCTTTGCATCGTAGGCGAGTCTGGACAGGGGCTACGGACGATGCCAAGTTCTTCGCAAAAATGCAACCCTGCTACGCAAATACCCCAATGGCACGTAAGTGGCTCAAGTTCTCTATTTAACTGGTATTGTAGTGGTCAATTGTTCGTCTCGTACAGCTTTGACCGCCTAGCAGACGCACCTGTCGACGATCACGGCAAAATCCAGAAAAAATTCGATATCATTCAGCTCGACGGCCTCGCTGGCGTAGGCGAGCGAGTCGATCCCGGAGACGTCTACATAAATAAACAGACGCCTACCAATGCGAATGATAACTCATTTTCGGGGCATGCTGCGTCGGCGCCCTACAAGAATTCGCCGATGACCTACAAGTCGCCTGTCGCCGGTCATATCGACAAGGTGATGATCTCCGATACGGAAAACGATCAGACCCTCATTAAAGTCCTGATACGCCAAACTCGAAGACCCGAGCTTGGCGACAAGTTCTCGTCGAGGCATGGTCAAAAGGGCGTTTGTGGGCTGATTGTGAATCAGGAGGACATGCCATTCAATGACCAAGGCATCGTTCCTGGTAAGCACCGCATGCTCGTGTGCGGTAGTTCGGACAGGCTTCATTAATGTGATCGTTGCATGCAGATACTATTATGAACCCTCACGGTTTCCCGTCCCGGATGACAGTCGGGAAAATGATAGAGCTCTTGGCAGGAAAGGTACTTGTCCTGTTGCGACATCGGTGCCGCGTTCTTACGCCGCTGACTGCGCTGACTACGTTTGTCCTAGGCGGGCGTCCTAGATGGCAAGCTGCAGTATGGCACAGCATTTGGGGGCTCCAAGGTGCGCGCCCCAGGGTGTCTGGATTCGCTGGCCCAATATGATGTAAATGCTGTGTTTTGAATAGGTTGAAGATATGTCACGCATCCTAATCGAGAATGGGTACAGCTATGCTGGTAAGGATATGCTTACCAGTGGGATCACCGGCGAGCCCATGGAAGCATACGTCTACTTTGGGCCGATATACTATCAGGTCGGTCCGCCATGCTCGATCTCACTACTTCTAGCGAAGCCTGACCACTCGTTCGGCGGCGCTGCAGAAACTCAGTAAGACGATACGGCGAGAATCTTCCTGCGACATTTCTCCTGATTGATTGCATACATAGAACACATGGTCATGGATAAGATGCATGCACGGGCGAGGTACGAGCTTCCGAGCGCCCCATTAGGGAAGCACTGACGGAGCTTTATTAGGGGACCACGTGCCACGCTAACACGCCAACCTACCGAGGGACGCTCCCGAGAAGGAGGATTGCGCCTGGGAGAGATGGAGCGTGACTGCCTCATTGGCTATGGCGCGACACAGCTGCTCCTTGAGCGCCTGATGATTTCGTCCGACAAGTTCGAAGTGAACGCATGCCAGGACTGTGGCCTGCTAGGCTACAACGGCTGGTGCACGTACTGCAAGAGCTCCAAGAAAATGGCGCAGCTCACGATACCTTATGCCGCGAAGTTACTCTTTCAGGAAGTGCGTTCTAGGTCGACCTTCGAGGACTGTAGAGAGGCGCGATGGCTGACGCCGCCTCGTTTTTAGCTGATGGCTATGAATGTGGTTCCGCGCCTAGTGCTTGCTGACGCATAGCTTCCAGAAATGTGCAGCGCGTTCTTTTCATGGTAAAGGGATTATGCGAGCCAAGAGAAGCACGGTACTGTATCTGTATCCCGGGAAGTGATGGTATACGTTCTTGACCCCACGTTCTTATCCAGTAGTCCCACAAGGCCAGTCAACGATGATTGCGCTCAGGGGTTCGCGCACTTGAGAAGCGTCACAATGTCCCCGGCAACCAGTTACCATTCAGCTTCTGAACGACCTCCGCTTCGGGCCCTCGACCGGTGTCTTTGGTTGCACTGAGGCCGGGTACATGCTGCAGAGCGCAGTAGCTGTGACCAATAGCACGATAGCTTTGAGGCGCAGGCTGGTGCATTTGTGTGTGGGACATGCACCGGATGACACATCTTTTCTGTGACTGACGGCCGAGGCGCTGTGCAATAGTTGAAACACGACGGCAGGTGGCGCTGGTGATATTATGGAGACATGAGGTAGAACATCGACAAACGACCCTTCCAACACGGAGGTTACACTAGCGGGAACTGTATGAAATGCCATGTTCGCTGCAGATGGGGCGCTGTATTCAGATGTCTTCACAAGCTGTACTGATCGAGCCAGCGTCTGAGGGGGCCTTTGTGATTCCTCTTACGGGCGATGTCTACTGAATAGGACCCTGAAAGTGAATGACCAAGCGGTCGGGGCGCCTCGAGGTGGTTCACATTCATGGGAGCAGCCAGCGGGGGGCAAGGGAAAAATATCTTATCAACCCGAAAGCTTGCTCGAAAGATGTGGGTTCCCACGTCGGGGTGTGCGGGGTGGCCAAGATAAGGGTTCTAAATTGAGGGAGAGCTGTCGAGTAGTGTTAGGGTGGATGGTTCGTGGTGGCGTTGGATGCGGGCACGCGGGAGGGACCGGGCCGGACAGGGGATCAAGGGAGTGGCAGGTTGACTGTCGACTGTCGACCGTCTCTCGTTCCCATCTCCTCCTTAGTATTTCCCCCGGTCGCTGGTCATGAACTCACGCACTCCAGCCAATTCTACTGCCCTCAGGCGGCTCATGACCGAGTACAAGCAGCTGACGTCCGGAGGTGCGCTCCTGCCAAGCGTGCACTTCGCAGCGCACAGAAGCAGCCCACTGACCCGTCACATTAGGCTCTCCTGATGGCATGTTCACGGCCGGTGAGCACGGATGCCCCTCCTTTGGCTTCCACCCCCAATCCCACTCGGGTGTCACCGCAGGCCCGATCTCCGAGTCCGATTTTTTCACCTGGGAGGCGTTGATTTGCGGCCCCAAGGAAACGCCGTTTGTGAGTGGCATGCCGTCGTCGTGTCGCATGGCGATTGGGGTGCGTGCTGATGTCGTCCTCAGGAGGGCGGCGTATTCGCGGCAAAGCTGACATTCGTGAGTGCTGGCCGCGTTCCCTGTGTCCCCCCCCTCCGTGCTGCTCATGTCGTGGACAGCCGTCCGATTACCCTTTATCGCCATTCAAGATGAGGTTTGAGCCTCCCCTGTTCCACCCAAACAGTGCGTCAGCTGTTTCTTCCCACTCCATCTATTGTACCTCTTTTGTCGACCCATGCCTTTTCCATTTGTCCTCTTCCACGGCCCGCTTCGCAGTGATCGATCAAATCAACGGATGTCTTTCTACCTCATGTCTGATCTGCTTGCGCCTGCCGGGCCACATGCCAACCCTCACGCTTATGTGCCTGGTTCTCTTGATCCATCTGTTTGAGCTCCACACCGTTGATGGCCTCTCCTGTTTGGTCCAGTTTATCCCGATGGAAACGTCTGTATATCGATCTTGCACACGCCCGGTGATGACCCAACGATGTATGAGCAAGCGTCTGAGCGTTGGAGCCCGGTGCAAAGCGTCGAGAAGGTCATCTTGAGCGTAATCTCGATGCTTGCAGGTGTGTGTCCGATCTGCTACCCGACCCCTCTCCCGGCCCGCTTGGCGGTGTTTCTGATCGCTACTGTCGCCGGATTGTGGCGCCCGTTCGTAACACGATCCCCTGCTGATTCCCACCTACTTCGCATCCGCGCACACACAGAACCGAATTTGGAGAGTGGTGCCAACATCGACTGCTGCAAGCTCTATCGGGACGACAAACCCGTGCGTACTTTCTTCCGAGTTGTCGTGTGTTGTGCTCTTCGATATTCACCTCCCCGCTCCCATGATACCATCAATGTGTGTACATGTGCACTTCAAACCCTGACTTAGCAATACGAACGCATCATTCGGGCATCAATCAAGGATCAACTTGGTTTGTAAGCAGCTGCTAGAGGGATGCAGTTTCCACATGTAGGTTCAGCCGTGTATTTCAATCTTCAGCAAGCGCACATGCATGTCATTATCGTTTTCGCAGGTTGACGCTGTCTGTCCAAGTTCCCGTTCTGTTGCTTACACACTTACGCATCCCATTGTATCCGCAAAATCAAATTCGGTCCCTCCAACCTATCAGACGCGCCTGTGTCACACCTTTATTGCCGGAGGCTGCTGCACATGGCAGCTCGCATTCGTCATATTGACATGACATTTTCCCCCAATGGCTGTGGGTGAAGCTGCCATAATCTCTCGTACATATTTTCCGGTTTTACGAGACCCCTGCCGTTTGAAAGAAAGAAAAAAGTTCATTATCAGCGGACAGACCGGCGGCGTGTCTGCGCAGCGTCGTCAAGAGCCAACAGTGCAATAACTCGAGAGCCCTTAACAGTACATACAGACGCGTATCAGGCCGATATCACGCCACAGGGCCAACAGCTTGGCATAATGTCCCGCACGTTCACTCGCTCCGGATCTCTGACCCATCACAACATTGATCGCAGACAGCAGAGCGGGCGACTTTGCACCCCAAGGGGGGCGACCCTGCCAGGGCGGACAGCACTAGTCAGACTAGTCTAGTGCACACGCACACGTGCCTCCACAAGCTCCGCTCGTCCTGAGCGTTTTTCTTTTCTTTTCTTTTCTTTTCTTTTCTTTTCTTTTCTT
>QLPN01003599.1:0-10708 GCA_003314395.1 Albatrellus ellisii
TTTGTCTTTGTCTCACCTCAGCACTTCTGCATGTGCTGAGGTGAGTATCTCTTCTACTCTCTGAGTTCTCTTCTGACATACCTGCTCTATGCAGCTCTCTCTCTCTCTTCTGTGTACCCTCTACCATCTGGTATGCATCTTCTCTATCTTACAGCTATGCCTCTAGCTCTCTAGGCCTCTGGACTGTTGTCCTTGTGGCTCATTTGTCTTCACCTGGGCTCACAACCCTATCTCTACACCTTAATGATCAATCTGCTGTTTGCCACCTTGCCCATATTTCAACATTTCCTTCACATCTTTTCTTTTCCCTCAGTCTTCTACAAAGAGACTGAGGTCAGTACCTACTCTCTATGCTGTTTGTGTTTTATGTTTTCTCACTATTTCTTCCTGTAGAATACAATTCTCTTCTTTCTACAGTTGGCATGCTCTTTCCAAGTAACCTCATTCAATAGATTATGAGACCTGAGGTCTATTAAAACTGAGCAAGCACCACCTTTGAGACAAACTCACACCCCTGCACTTTACACACCATGTCAGCAGCAGCCTCAACAAGCAAGATTCCTGCATCAGCAACTGGCCATACCACCACAATGGCAGGCGCTGTGACAAGCTCAAATGCAAAAGCCTCAAGCAAGCTTTACAATGTACCTTTTCTTGCAGAAAATGGTGAAAATTTCACCTTCTGGAAATTTTGCATTGAAATGATTCTCCAAGTGTGCAGACTCTGGCCTATCATCAGTGGCTCTGATAAGGCTCTGGCCAACACATTGTCTGACTATGATGACTGGGTCAACTGTGACCACAATGTGCATGCACAAATCACATTGATGCTGATATGTGCAGTGCCAGGCTGAAGGGGAAAACAAACCACAACCACAGCAATTGCTGGAGGGTGCAAGCTGTAAGGTTCTCTAGACACCAAGGTAGGGAGGGTTAGTAGTTAAGAGCAATAAGAGTGACAGCATGACTCAACTGGAGCAACAAAGGGAAACACAGCTTGGGTAACAAACAGGTGATATGATGCAATAAAGAGAATGCAATGCAATGCAAGGGAGAATGCAATAGAGAACGCAATGTAATGGAGACAAAATGCAATGTAGTAGAGAATGCAACACAATGGGAAACACAATGCAATAATAGACATGACCTATGAGGAACACACTTTCTTGATGATAAGACACATGGAGGGAAGGTCAAAATGTGCTTTTTAGCCAATGGACTCAGATGGGGAGGAGAAGTCAAATCATGGGTGGGGGAAATCTGGTCTTTCCTGATGGGTGATGTGCCATCTAAATCTCCAAGGCTGGAGCACAACAAAACACAACTGAAATTATACAGTGCAGGGTCAGTCATAGGGATATTTGAATTGGAGTGGAGTCTGGATGCAAGCAAATAAAGTATCATACTATAGCAGATGAGCAAAAGAGGAATAGCATCAATCACACCAAATGCTGACTTTGCAACTCATGCCTCCATGGTTACTTTGGTGGGCCTGGACTGTGTCTTGGCCTATTCATCCTATCAGTCCTGCTCCTTGTCAGCCAAAGCCAGCCCTATAGTCTGATGCCTAAACAAATGTGTGATTAATGCAGCTACAGATGATTGTTGCATGTGGCATGTTTATATCGCTGTGTTTACTTGGTGTCACTGATGGTTGTTTTCTGGTGTTACATGCATGTGATGCTCATCAGTGCTCAGTGATGAGCCTCTCAACACCATGCTATATGCAACAACATCAAAAGATGCTTGGGGGAAGCTAATGACATGATATGAAGGGAATGTTGATGTCATACTGATGATGACTAATATCTTCATTCCTCTTTTGCACATACTGAACATACACACACATATATACAAACACTCATACATACTTTACTATATATACCATCAAGGTACAATATATACTAATAAGAACTCTCTTAGTTCTCCTCTGCACATGGCCTGTTGTCAACAGGTTATGGGCCCTGCCCAGGCCACTTGCATCTACTCATACTCCATTTTTGTGCTATTTCTCACTGCTCTCAACTTACACTCCATCTTGCACATTCTCATATTACTCATCACTCCCCTTGACTTCAACTCCACTCTGGAAAGTGATATCATAACTCCATCATACATCAAGAAGAAAATCTCCAAAAATATAGTCACCAACCAGCTCAGTGCAGAGACTACTAGCATCCATACAATATCTTCCTCCTCTTCCACACAACTGAATAATTGCCAATACACTGAAGGCCCTCACTCCTGGATGTTAGGCTCTGGTTGTACAGGTCATATCACTCCAGTTAGGGATGACCTCACTTCCTACATCACTACCCCTCTCTGTTCAGTCACTGTTGGCAATGGATCCACAATTGCATGTACAGGCAAAGGGACTTGCATTTGTCAACATACCCTGCCAACTGGTCCTGTAGTCATGCTCTCCCTCTCTGAAGTCCTACATGTCCCTGATGCCTCAGGCCACTTCCTAAGTGTCAGCAAACTTGACACACTAGGATTTTGCATCACCTACCAAGATGGCACCTGTACCATATCGAGAGATGGTTGGGTCTTCAGCATTGGTCACCTCCAAGATGGGGCCTATTGGGTAGATCCTTTGCCCATGACCAGTCTCCATACTCTTACCTCTCCCTCCATATGGCTCTGGCATGAATGCTTTGGTTACCTATCTGAAGCTGTCATTTTGTGTATCAAGCCCTCATCTCTCTCTGGCTTTGCTCCACCATCCTCCTCCTCAGCTTCATTGGACCCTTGTACCAGGTGTCTTCAAGGGAAGTTCCCCAGATCCTCTTTCTGTCTCTCCTGGACTTGTGCCACCAAAGTGCTTGGTCTTGTACATTCATACCTGATTGGGCCTGTCAGCACAGCTTCCATAGGTGCTGGTAACATTTATGTTGCCACCTTTATAGATGATTTCTCTGGCTTTGGAACCACTTGTCCCCTATGACATAAGGATCAACTGTGTGCAGCACTCACCTATTATCTTGCACATGTCCACAATCTCTTCAGGTGATGGCCCAACATCCTGCATACTGACTGAGGTGGAGAATACATCAGTGGTATCACTGTTGCCCTGCTGTGTCAGGCCACTATTATTTCCTCCATTTTTCTTATGTCTCTATTACCATAGATCTTACAATTGCTCCTGATCTATCAAAGCAATTCCCATGGTCATGTATTCCTCCTGTTTGTCTTTATCAGCTGATGATGTGTATGTTGTCCAATCTTTAATCAGTTCATTCTATATTTAGTTATGACTTGTTTTCTCACTGTTACTGTGCATGCTCACCAATCCTTCTCACACCTGCTGTGGAGTATCACCAATCACTCTCACAGTTACTGCAGAGCCTCAGTCAGCACTTATGTGTCCCCTCTATTATTAGATATGACATCATCACTTTACTTTCTTGTTCTCCTGCCCTATACTATACAGCATGGTCTGTGCTTTCTCCAGTTTACTATATATACATAGGATTCCTAGCATTTCATCCCCAGTTCTGATCATCTGGGATATCTACTAGGTGCAGTAGCTTCTAGTCTTCTCTTTGTCTTACCTTTACTGATTATATATCTGGGATATCCACTAGTTGAGGCGCAATTGTCCTTTCTTGTTTTTAGCCTTTTTCAGTTGTTTGGCTTTGACATTGCATTGGCCTCACATGCTGGCCAACTGGGGGATCACTCATCAACTCACTGTGCCTTACTCCCCACAACAGAATGGCCACACTGAGTGCTGGAACTGTTCTCTGCTTGACTGCACACTGTCCATGCTTCATTGTGCTGGTCTTTCTCCCAGTTTCTGGGAGTATGCTATTGGCACAGCCATGCATACCTACAATCTGTTGCCTGCCAAGTGGCTAGGATGGGTCATGCCTGCCACTGTTGTCTCCTGGCCCTGCCACACCTGACATCTCCCACCTTTGTGTCTTTGGCTGCTGTGCTTGGGTGTGTGTGCCTGACCACCAGCAGGGTTAGCTTGATGCTTGCTCCAGACCCTTACTCTTCACTGGCTACAAGACCGGCACCAAAGGGTGGGTCTTCTGGCACAAGATCACCCAGTGAGTGGTTGTGAGTCATGACATTGTCTCTGAGGAAGGTGTCTTCCCAGTGCTGGAGACTCAGTGGGACCCTACCATCTTTGACTGGTTTCCCCTGCCCTGACCACCTGCACCACTGCATGATGATTGTGATGATTGTGACAATGATTGTGACAATGACTCTGACAATGGCTCCAATGATGCACTGGGCTTGGGTGCAGTACCAGGCTGTCCTCCTGTCCCACTCCCTACTTCTGCCTCTGTGCCTTCCTTTCACCACTGCTGTGTCCCCAGTTGGGCCTCCTGTCACCCTGGGTCTACCTCCTCCAGTCAACATGTTGCCTCCCATCATGGTGCTGCCTGCTACTGCTCCAGCCAAGGACCCTGTCCTGCTGGCAGTTCTGGTGACTCCTCCCAGGATTTCCATGCCAGTTGAGGTGCTGGTCTGTCCTCACACCCACTGTACTGCATGTGTCAATGATGTGCTGTCCCTCTCAGCTCCTCACTGGCATGGTCACTCCTCCCCTGCCATCAGCAGGTATGTTCCAACCTCATACATGACAATGTACCTCTTGTTCGCAGGTCTCAGCACCTTGCATGTTGCCCTGATCACTTTCACAACAGCATGTATGGCCCATGGGAGTTTGTGGACATCCTTGGCATGGGGGGGTCTGGAAGTGATGATGATGTCTTTGCCATGCCTCAGGCCAGTCCTCTCCTCCATCCTTTCCCATGCTGCATCACATGACCCACTTACACTCAAATAAGCTCTAGCCATGCCAGAAGCTAAGCTCTGGAAAGCTGCATGTGAAGAGGAACTCTGTTCACTACATGATCTCCACACATGGGAGCTACTTGATCCTCCACCAGGGCACAACCTTGTAGGGAACAAATGGGTCTTTAAACAAAAAGCTGATGGCTGCTTCAAGGCATGACTAGTAGCAAAATGTTATACCCAGGTCCACAGTATTGACTACACAGAGACTTTTTCCCCAATTGCATACTTTGAATCTCTACAAACCCTCCTGGCCATTGCTGCACTGGAAGACTGGGAAGTACACTCCATGGACATCAAATCTGCCTTCCTGAATGGCAATTTAGAGGAGGAAATCTACATGGAGCAACCCACAGGCTTTGTTATGCCTGGGATGGATGGAAAGGTCCGTTGCCTGACTGAAGCCATCTATGGTTTGAAACAGGCATCATGACAATGGCATCACAAGGTGCATGGCACACTCCTTGGCCTCTCCTTCACCTGCACGTTCTCAGACTCCAGCATCTACATCTCCACAAACTCCTCCAAACCTCTCATTATTGTACTATATGTGGATGACATCACTATCCTTGGAGGATCACTAGAAGAGGTAGAGCAGTGTAAAGCAACACTGAAGACCCTGTTTCAGATGATGGACCTTGGAGAGATTAAGTCATATCTTGGTCTTCATGTCACACAGGACCAATCCAAATGCATACTCCAGATTGATCAAACTTCCTACCTCACCGACCTCCTAGAACAGTTTCAGCTAGATGATTGCAATCCCATTACTACTCCTCTTCCACCTGGAATCAACCTTGTTGCTGCAGATGAAACATACTCTGCAACTACTTCTCTTTGTGCAGAATATCAACAACTCATTGGATCTCTACTGTATGCTGCTATTGTCTCACAACCAGACATCTCCTTTAGCATCATGAAGCTGTTGCAATTCTTGACCAACCCATCACTGCAACACTTATCTTCTGCTAAACACATTCTGCAATACCTCAAAGGATCCCTTCATTATCATCTGCAGTATGGTGGAGATGAAGGAGCAGGAGTTGTTGGCTACTCTGACTCTGACCAGGCAGCTGACAGAGATGATAGGAAGTTGATTGGCACATATGCATTCCTCCTTGGTGGAGGGTGATTGCTTGGTCATCATGCAAACAGCATACAGTATCACTCTATTCCACCAAAGCTGAATACATGTCCCTGTCACAAGCAGCTGCACAAGGCATGTGGTTGCAGTCCTTGCTGAAAGAGATTGGTTTCAGTTTTTCTTCTCCTTTACTCATTTTTGTTGATAACAAGGGCTCTATTGACATTGCCACCAACCCTGTCATCACTTGCAGTACTAAACACATTGACATATGCCACCACTATATTCACAAGTGCCTTTCATCTCATGACATCACTGTACATCACCTTCCTTCATCCCTGATTACTGCAGATATTCTTACCAAACCTTTATCTCTCCCTCTCTTCTCTTCTCATCACTCTGGTCTTGGTCTTGTGGAGTGCATGCCCAGCATGGGGGGGTGTTGATGTTGTACTGATGATGACTAACATCTTCATTCCTCTTTTGCACATACTGAACATACACACACACACATATGAACACTTGTACATACTTTACTATATATACCATAAAGGTACAACATATACTAATAAGAACTCCCTTAGTTCTCCTCTGCACATGGCCTATCATCAACAGGGAAAGGGGAGCAGAAAATCACTTACTTGATTAGTGAGCTATTCTGCAGCACTCTATCCAATGACACCCCCCTTGAACCACAAATAAATGTGATGGTGTGCATTGTGAAGCTCATGCTAGACAGTGAGATCACAAAAGTAAGAGGAGGGGATTGGTGAGGAGATGAAACAATACACTTAGGATGAAGTTATGCTGTATGGTGGATATCCCAGATGTATAAAGCTAAAGAACTATGTACAACAGAAGTGCCCTATATATACTAATGTTTGCGCAGGCTTGGGCAGACAAGGATCAACAATATGATTGTTAGAATGGTAGACAGCATGTCCCCAAAGGGGGAGAGAGTAAGCAGTGGTTCTGCAGCAGTAGATAGTAGTGGACACAGCATGTGCCACACATGGTAAGAGATAAAGAGAGCTGCAGGGTTAAGATGTTTAAGAGTAAGTTAAGATGGGAATGGGGAGTACTCACTCAGACTCATGGTAAGATGTCTGAGGAGTTTGTGTAGTAGTGGTCCCTCTTATATAGTGTACAGTGGTAAGGTTGTATTGGAGAGTGTAAAGTGGAATACAATGAATACCATAGTGGGGAGGGACGCACATCATCCCAGAGATGTGAGTGGAGTGGGTAGTGCTTGGGCTTGTAAGAAGTCCAAGGAGTAGAAGGTGGTGTAGGGTGTTGTATGTATGAAGTAGGTAAAGTGTACATGTGGAGGAGTCAAGTCGAACAAGATAAGATGTGATGGCATGTACTGGAAGGGAAAAACTAACAACTATGAGGTCTGGTGCACAGACCATGTACTGTCACTGTAGGGCAGGCATATGTAAGTAAGATGCACAGCATCTGTGAGAACTATCAGTAAGCAATGTGCAGCATTGCATAGCATCAATAAGTGTCTGTGGGAAATGTAGCCATGTATGTATAGTAAGTGGCCTGATGATGAATGGATATGAGTCATAGATAATCACGATAAGATCTAATGATGATCTGATAAGATGAGATAAGATATCTCTTGTAGATATTGAGTGATAAGATTGGAAGAAATTGTAAAATGATAAGAAAAATAAGTACATTCTGAGAAATACCCCCCTTCTAAGGATGAGATGACTTGATGAGTAACTTATGAAGAAACACCAGTAGAACCAAATCCTTGTTCCCCTCTTTCTGTGTCATCCAATGAAACAATTTCCTGTACACACAGGCTCTGGGGAACAATGGCAGCTATAATATATGCAAGAGATAGTAGGTATGAAATCCCTAGCATAACTAGGGAGGCAGGCAATTGCATAACTGCAGTAGATGTAAGTGGTCACCAACACAAGGTAGTGAGGTGACATGGCAAGGGTATGCTGCAGGATAGTGATGAGACTACAAGAAGATGGGGAGGAGAGTAGTACTCACTCAGACTTCAGGGAAAGACATCTGAGGAGATTGTATAGTAGAGTACCCATCTTTATATAGCAAGTGGTGAGTAGAGTTGGGGTGGAGCATGTGTGGTAAAGTATAAGAGTGCCCAAATGTAGAGGGACACATGTTGTCTGGAGTATAGTGTGGTGTGGGTAGTGAAGAAGTGTGAATGAGTGAGTAGTCTGAGGAGTTAGAAGACAAGGTGGGGAAAGGTACGTGTGTGTGAAAGAGAGAGAAGCCAAACAAGAATATTGTAATACTCATGAAAGAGTCAACACACACAAAAGAGTCAACACTTATGACACACTCAAAACAATCCTCACTGCCATGAAGGTGACTGCTAAGAGCAGCCTATTGGACAGTCTTAGGGAAGGTCTGCTATAACAATACCCCTAGTAACAAGGTAATGGATATGTGTTTGATAAGCATAGTAACCATTCCTGATGATGATGAAGAGAGAGGTCAATGAGATAGCAATGAGGATGATACTGCTGATGGCTAAATGAGGATCCAGAGTGACAAGTTTAGGATATCTTAGCAACACTTAGAGTGACTTAGAAATCTTAGACTTAGTTCTTAGAGTGAAGCAAGTTTGTAACAAGCTTAGGTCAAGCACAGTGTTGGAGAATCCCTAGATTGCAAAGTTGACAAGACTGGGGTTTAAGACCAGCAGTCTTTCAACTATTTATACAAACCCAGAGTCATAAAGATAGTACAAGTAAATAAGGTTCATGGATTGCACAGCAATCAATGAAGGTCACATGACCTGAGACATGTCCATGAATAAGTAAGTGGCTCAGCCACAAGTGTGAAATGAACTAGAGGTAAACAAAGATAAACAAAGGTGAGAAAGGTGAGTCCTTGCTAATTGTAAAGTAATAGTCCTTAGCAAGTAAATGTTATAATAAATAAAGAAAGATAAAAGGAAAGGAAAAGATAAGTCTTTATAGTACTTGGAGCTAAGCTTACACTTAAGTATATAAATACTTAAGTACTATAAAGAGAAAAGAAATGAGTCCTTACTATAAGTAGGAGCTAAGCTCACTGCTGTAGTTGATACTACACTTATAGTAAGTAAAATATAAGAGAAAGAAAAAGAGAAAAAGAAAAAGAAAACTGTTATGAGGTGCCAAAGCAAGCGCCTCATAACACCATTGGCATACTCAGCCAACATACTGTGACACCAGGCAACATGCATTTTTGTGCTTTAAATCACACCTTCTGGTATCTATGCACCATGGCACATCATATACTCCTCTTTGATGGCAACTCCCCTGGTGAGTTAACAAGCTTTGTTGATGCTGATTGGGCAGCCAATGTCAATGACTGGTGATCCATCTCTGGATGCATCTTCATTCTCTCTGGCAGCACAATTAGTTGGAGCTCCAAAAAGCAAGCCTCAATGGCACTCTCTAGCACAGAAGCCAAATACATTGCAGGTGTGCATGCCACAAAAGAAGCTGTCTGGATTTGCACCCTCCTTTCCAAGCTTGGCAAACTCTGTGACTCTCCTACAACACTCCAAATTGACAATCAGTCAGCCATCACCATCACAAAAGATCCAGCCTTTCATGCATGTACCAAACACATTGATGTGCAGTATCATTTCTTATGCAAGAAGTATGCTGGTGGGGAACTGGAGTTGGAGTATATTCCAATGGGTGAGCAGGTTGCAGATGTGCTGACAAAGGGGTTGGCATGGCAGAAGCATGAGCAGTTCTGCTTGGGCATGGGCATCCACTGGCACACAAGCTGAGTGGGCATGTTGGAGTTTGCAGCAATGTGTGACAGTGAATGCATGTGGCTATAAATGTGTGAACATGTGACTGCATGGCTGCACCACACAGACCTCTTGCAGGACTCAGGGACAATATGGACAGACCCATTCTTACAGAAAATTTCCTTTGCATCTTTTCTTTTCCCTCAGTCTTCTACAAAGAGACTGAGGTTAGTACCTACTCTCTACACCATTCATGTTTTATGTTTTCTCACTATTTCTTCCTGTAGAATACAATTCTCTTCTTTCTACAGTTGGTGTGCTCTATCCAAGTAACCTCCTTCAATAGATAGGATGTACACAATA
Source organism: Albatrellus ellisii (assembly GCA_003314395.1). NCBI lineage: Eukaryota > Fungi > Basidiomycota > Agaricomycetes > Russulales > Albatrellaceae > Albatrellus > Albatrellus ellisii. The sequence goes on from QLPN01003599.1 coordinate 10,002, forward strand.
TGTAACTATGGTATGCACAGTGTCCTGGAATAGCCATGGAGGCCAGCCTTGGGGGAACCATCATAGCACAGTCAATGATGAAGAGAACCTGTCAGATATCACAGAACATGCTTGGCCACTGTGAGATGTTCTTGGTGTTGGTTTTTCATTACCTTATGATGCTGATCACACTGTTTACTTATTAAGTATACTTATCTCCATCTCATCTTATTGGTATTTCTTTTCTCTTTATGGTTTGAGCTCCTCTTCAACTCTATCTTGCTCTTACTATATCTTCTTTATCTCATCATCTTCTCACCTCAGCACTTCTGCATGTGCTGAGGTGAGTATCTCTTCTGCTCTCTGAGCTCTCTTCTGACATACCTGCTCTATGCAGCTCTCTATTCTTCCGTATACCCTCTACCCTCTGGTACACATCTTCTCTATCTTACAGATGCTCTTCTACCTTAGGACCACAGTCCTTCATCTACTGTTTGCCTTGTTGCCTGCATTTTAACACTTGGGAGGGATTGGAACTGAACTGTGCCAGTTTGTGTCAGGCTTTGTTTTATGAAGTGTTTACTCCTTTATTCATTTTACAGTTCTTTTATGTTTATCTTGATCTGATAAGATAAGATAATCATATCTTATGTTATGTTATCATCTTATCTTATCTTAGATTACTTACTGTCACTTTGTGCTCTAGGCTACTCTAGATGGGCCTTGTT
>QLPN01003606.1:0-22658 GCA_003314395.1 Albatrellus ellisii
GAAGACCATACGTATGTTCTATGTAGTGCGTCTGGTTTCTTGTCCTTCATGAGTGGCTATACTGTCATCTTGGGACCCATCACCGGCATCATGGTTGCGGATGTAAGAGCAACTTCCGCCCTGGGACAGCTAATTTACATGCTAAATTTAAATAGTATTGGCTCGTCCATCGAACTCATGTCGATGTTCCTTCCATGTATCGGCCTCATGGCAGGTACCGGTATACATACGGTGTTGTCCGTATCCCCCCAGAATGTGCTTCTGCATTCCCTGACTTCTGTTGTGTAGAACTGGAGAGCACTTGTAACACTCCTTGTAACGGTGCTACCGGCCTTGCCTGGGCTCATCAATAGCATCAATCCGAATATCAATGTCGGCGATGCAACCCACTTGTTTGATATTGGATACATACTTGGCGTACGTCTTTGGACTTGTAATTTTTTCTCATCCTCACTCATACATGGCTAGTAGTTCGTTCTGGCCTCCGTCATCTTCTACGCGCTGTCCATGTTGTTCCCTGCAACAGAAACCATGCTCGATCGCGCCATATTGGAAGACGACGATATGCCCGTTGACAAGCGTAGCAATAGTCCCGAAAGCAGCAAGCAGGAGAAGCTTGTACTACACCACGTACAAGTAAACGATGCTGATGCTTAGCTTACCCACATTTTCCGAGTGCGATGATGTAACATACACTGGTGTCGAAGTCGATATGAAATTGCCCTGATGACGACAATTACCGGGTTCAGACTGACACTTCGTTACTTGTTCTGTGAAGGAGACTAATACTCCGTATACTTGTGTGACATTGCTGTTGCTGCAGTGTAGTGTGTACGATTATTTTCTACTCCGAGACTGCTTCCCGCGATATTTTCATGTAATTCATCAGAAACCAAGGTACGCCTATGAATTAGTAGTCACCGCCATCGATCGTCGTCGTCGTCGTCGTCACCTTTTCTTTTGACTCTAATTTCGACTCAGATCACACCCCCCTCAGCAAGATACCTCGCCGCGTTGAAACAGCTCGGTTTGAACAAGCCTCGCTCTCGAAGCCCCCCACGGTTATCTCCTGGTCAGATCTCTCCTGATGTTCCGCGAGTTCGAACCTGTGGATGCCAAGAAATTTCTCACACCAAATCCATTGATGAAGCAAGTATGTATTGTTCCTTATGGTATACAGGATCCCCGGATCGCAGATTGGTTCACCACCAACGTTGCCGTCTTGGATCTTGGATCTTCTGTCGTTTGATGTCTTCGTCACCAAACTCCAGAATCCTGGCTTGAACCGACTTGGAGTTACGCCTCAGTAGTATGCTTCTCGACTCACAGCGTTTAAAGTTGGAAGCCTGCACCAACTCGTGATACGCCTTTCCACCTTGACGACACTGTTGTCCGCCACAAGCTGACTGCTGGAATGAACCCAAACGTCGCTTCTGATGTCAAGCATGACGGCCCTGATTTCAAGCACCCATTCCAGACTTGGCTGAAGAGAATTTCCAGCGACGCCGCGCGGTAACGAAAAACACGCAGATGAAACGGCCAAATTCATTGCTAGTCCGCGTACTAAGTTGTCATCTGCTGTCCCTTGTGCTGTTGTTCTCTCACCACCACACAGCCACGCCATACAGTCCCAAAAATTACCAGCATGGAACATGACCTTCTTACACAGTACGATGGGATATTTCAAGCGTCGTATATTCCACACTGACCATTGCTCCACAGCTCATCCGAATGACTACCCCGCTGCAGAACACTACAAGCCCTTTACGGAGGCTATGGCGCTCTCTGCAAGCCACCCCCCAGCCTCGGACGATTGTCACGGTCGTCCCTCCCTGTGCTATCGATCTCACCACTGGAGTCATCCATCCTGGCTCACATGAACCCGAGGACGACAAGTACGTCTTCCCCTCTCGCTCTCCTCATTTCTCCCTTCCTCCTTTTCGTCCCGATGCCCTATTGTGACATTATCACCTCGATGGCCCCACATCTTCATCGGAATTCACGGCGTTTACCGTATTGACCACGGCTCTCAGTTCGTCCTAATCAGTGAATCTCTCGTGCATAACACAAGCATGCGTCCGGCGTCTCCCTGAGCCTGTTTTGCTGGGTTGCGCTTTCGTTCCCGCATTCTTCCCAGCCATACACTGCTTTCTCGAGGAATATTTGTGTGGCCCACTGAGTCAAGTTGTCATTGTCATCCTTCGATTTCTCAAATCGTTCTCGTACCATGCGTGCCCTTGTCGCGCAACATTTACCCCACTGGGAACTCGCAAACTTACGTTGGCTGCCCGGTCGTACCTCGCCGTCCTTTACTCTTGGCAGACTTCAACCGTTAATCCTTTTCTTTTCCTGCTCTACTTGTTCCCATTTTCACCTCATCGTATCTTTTGTCTAAATGAGGTGAGCAGTGCTGCTTACTCGTCTGATCCCTCATCAATGGCCTCATCTGTCTTAGTGTTTCGCGCGCAGTGCAGTTCCACGACAGTATACAAAAGCATTATAAGAGATATCAGGCTATGATACAGCGCCGCTGTTTAATCATCTTGCCCCATTTCCCTTTCATGCTTTCCCCAAGCGCAAGCTCAAAAACTTCTTGAACTTTATCACCGTTTTTGGCTGAGCATTCAATATACTTGGCGCCGATCTCCCGAGCAACATCATATCCCTGTTCTGTCGTTACTGGCGTTTGTCCTTGGGCCCCCAACATACGTCGAGTCTGGTCATCACGACGGAGGTCTGTCTTAGTACCGACAAGAATGAGAGGTGTCCCTTCGCAAAAGTGGGCGACTTCCGGATACCACTATAGCGACCGTGTAGAGTATGGTAGACCGACATGCTGAAGAAAGAAGCCATAGCGCACCTTATCTTGAACATTCTGAAGGCTGACAGGAAAGTCGACCGAAAAGACAATTAGGATGACGTCGGTCTCCGGGTAACTTAGCGGTCGAAGACGGTCATATTCCTCCTGACCGGCGGTGTCCCAGAGAGCGAGTTCAACCGTCTTGCTATTGTGAGTGACATTCGTCACATAATTCTCGAATACAGTTGGGACATACGCCTGAATATCAGGAATATGGTTGTGGCACAGTTGTTTCAGATGATTGAGGAAACATACCTCTGGGAACCGATTCTCGGCATACACCATAAGAAGGCAAGTTTTTCCACATCCACCTTGTAAGATTGTAAACAGGAGGGAACACAACGGATGGCAGTCAACACGCACCATCACCGACAACAACCAACTTCTTCTTGATATCTGGCCTCCCACGTTGTAAAGAACCATCATCCATGGCAAATGAGTATTTCGACGGAGGTGTAAGTGAGCCAGCCTGTATTGCGTAGAGCACGGGTATGGGTGCACCCGCAGTTGATGGAAAAGCTCCAGTCGAACGTAGCAAGGGTTCTTGCAAGAGCTAACTGGCGCTAACTAGACAGACTGGCACGATTCCGAGGCCATCGGCTTCGTCTAGTTGGGTTTGGACAGGCAGTGGCATCTTCTCACGCTTCGCGACTTACATCAAGAATACATCCGTGCACTACAAATGCAGATTGAGCCCTGGTGCCTACATGCTTGCTCAAACGCATACCCTTTCGTTGTAAGAAATATATGGGCAGCGGGGAAAAACACGTGTATTTTATGCCAGTGAACCGTGTGAAGGGACTCAAATGAGGGGAATCTCCGATGAATCAGTCATGCATCATCACACCAGAGAGGCTCTCCGCGAGCATTCCCTAAGGAAGAGTGTACAGTATTAACTGCGGAACCCCAGAACTCTTACTAAGATAAAGGCTGACCTTTTTGAGTTTGAAAAGGTTACCTTGTAACGATAAAGCAGGAGTTCGATTGTTTAAATACTTAGCTTTTTTGATCGAAAAGGTTCCTTGCGTGTTGCTCTGATGTCGAACTTGATGGACAATCTTTTTGAGCTTCAAGATCGGCAAGGTGTGCGTTTTCATGATAATGAAACAAAACTGGGTTTATTCCCTATTGACATATTTAAAAAAGTTGACATCGAGTTGCTCGTTTGGGGGTATTATCCAGCTCCTTCCGTGCATCCTCCTCTGCTCCCTCTCCTCACATATAGCATATAGCTGGATGCCACACTATTTGACTCATGACATCTCATTGGGAATGGTGCATGGAGACAGAGATAGCTGGAATCTGTGGGGTGCAGAGCATGAGTGTAGGAGGGAGGAACAGGGACAGGAATGGCGGCATGGATACTGCATCAATGATGTCAGGTTGCTTGTGTACAGTGTCATAGCAGACCTCAGCACCCTAGTAACTAAGTCGTGCCTGGCAGCAGAGACGTTATTGTTAGCACGGATACAGGGACGGCGCGGTAATATAAGGTGCGTACTACATGCAGATGACATTAGAGACATGTGCTTGTCAGCACTCGCCATGCCTCCCTCTGCACCCTCTCTTCACCCTCTAACTAGTACCTGCCCTTCCCCACCATCACCCTTCTGCTTTGAAGACACAGAGCCTGGTGGCTATGACGTTAACAGTCTGACAACAACGGCAAGACAGTGCTGCTCTTGCCAGCGCATGTAGATTTCCGTGTGAATCTCCATAGCGATGGCACGATGGAAACGGCTATGGCTGAACTTGTTGCATGGGCACTTGTACTGCTCCACCTTCTGCAGGCATGGGTTCGGCATGTAGTACATGTTATGAACGCAACAGAAACCAAAAGAGGAGGGGGGAATTGGGTAGATAGACGCACCTTGTACTACTTGGACTACTCGAGGATGGAGGCAAGCTGGAGGTAAATGGTCTTGGAGTTATTATGGCATGCAGCATCCTAAAACACCAACTCGAGGGACCCTTCTGTTTCAGCAGTGCTTGCCCGATGTTGAGCTTCTCTTGTTCCCCGCAAGGGTTGATCGTTGCGACTGCGTGCTTCGCGATTGTATGTGCCTTGTCGACCTCCAAGAACTGTGGCCAGAAGGACATGTACTGGATCCAGAGGTAGGATGAATTTGGAAACCCCAGCAGCACGCACTCAAAGTCTATGTTCGACTCGGGTGCCTCGGTGTGCATGTTTTTCACCTCTGGGTTGGTGGAGGTGGCCAGTGAAATTCGGGAAGGGAGCACATACATTCAAAATTCAGATATTGAGTTCAGCCAAAAAGCTGTTGGTTAGCTTGATATGAACTCGAGTTATCAGACATTGGCCGTAGTTTAATCTGACAATAAACACGGTGTGACTTGAAGCAGAAGGAACCTCCCCCCCCCCAGGCGCAACGGTTAGGAAACTTTCGGCCATCCCGATGGTTCCACCCGTATACTAGGGGTGAAATCCCCCAGCTCGGTGCCGGAGACTAACTACTATTTCTTGTCCGGCCCCTCATGCTCCACTAAAAAAAAACTTGAAGCAGAAGTTGTTGTCAGCAACGATAAACTGTGGAAAGCTATTTGTAGCTTGAACTGGCAGTACGGTAGCTGCCGGTTAGATGAACGAAATCCCGTTATCCAACAATCGGTGCACGTCGCTAACTCATCAGTACACATGTAACCTGAGCCTGAGGCAACCCAAATGAGATTTTAAATTGCTGGGTATATGCATGAAATTGAGCACAGATGCATCCTTTGCAGAGAGATTCCTATCAAAGAGAGCCCAACAGCATGGACATTAATACCATCCATCGTTGCATGAACGCATTCGGCAATAACAATGAAGTCGGCATCAGCCCAGGACTACACTTGTGAAGGACAATCTTACAGTTAAAATGCCGGTTCAGCAGCTGTCAGTAGGTATTAGGGCAGCTATTCTGCAATAAGAAATTTGTCAGGTGGTGCTGCTGTGAAAAGAAAGAAGTGTGTGTGGCAGGCAGCCTGGGATGAAGTCAGGGATCTGGTAGGTGTGTGTGCATGATGTGGTGTAGACCAGGTTGTGCTTTGCATCCCTTAGACATATACCTAGCACTTCCAGCTGTTTGAAGTTGAAGTAAGATACCTTGTGGCTGCTCTATGCGAAAAAGGTTAACTTGTACAACCTGCCTCACATGAGATAGTGTTAGTGTTATGGACTAGTGCAGCAGGATGGCTGGCTATGAGCATACTTTTGCAATAACAAGGGTTATATAAACAGGTGTTCTTCTGCACAAGAAACACCAAAAAGCGTCCTAACAACAAGGACAAAAGCACTGATACCAGTCAGTAAGTAAGTTAAAGTAGTGTAAAGTAAGATCTCACCTCAGTCTCGAAAACAACACGAGGACTGAGGAAAAAAAAGCGGGGTATCGTAAACAGGCTAGATAAACTACCTGTGGCTGGGAACTGTACAGTAGCGGAGTGATCGAAAGAGTAGGTAGATATCATATGTTTTTCTGCGGAGAGAAGACGAAAGTTTGTGCGCGCGTCGGCTTCTGCCGAGTTGCCTAAAAAGGAAGTAGTAAGTCGTGCATGCGCCAGTTTGCAATTCCAACACATACTAGATCGAGCAAGAGGCTCAGGTGTAGCACACATACTGAGAACACAACAGGGATTGAATAGACAAGGATTGTACACCGGGAAGTACAAGAGACTAAGCTAAGGATCTTGTAAGTATGGTGAACCCTTTATATAGTATACAACCCTGAGTAATAGAAGATTCTATCAGGGTAAATATAGTACATAGCTGTGGGAAGGAATGTTTCAGAATACTGTGCAATGGTTTGTAAGTATAAGAGCTGCTGCAGTGCAGTAGGCTGGTAGATGTAAGCAGAAGAAAAAGAAGAAAATCATAACATGACCCCTTGTCTACTGTGTAGTGTCTGTGATACACCTAGTCACATGCATGTCCCTCATTGACTTTGTAGTTGTAGAACTCCAGTGAGGAGTCGGGTCTCTCGATATACTCTGCTGGACAGGACAATGTGGATGTGAGTGGGTATGGGGTGAGGTGTCATTGAGGGCAATCAACCTTCTTATGGCCTGTACATTTGCAGATCCAGCATTGGTGATACAAGGGATGGGATTGATGAGTAGTCAGTGGATGCTGGGTGCAACTACTGTTGGTATGTGTAGCCATATACAGAAGTGTGCAACAGTATGCATCTGTGTTGACTAGATGGTTGGCAATTTGATGCAACTCATGACATCTCTGAGAATGAATTTGTTGTAGGGGATAATCTAGAGAGTTGAGCTGTGTGATGCAATGATGCCAGTCCATGTACCACTTAATGTCATTTCAGACTCCTCTATCTCCAATGAATATTGCTGCGGTTTCAGTGTTGAGTTGGGAGTGGGGATTATTAATGATGTGACTGAACTTGAGAGCAATTTCATAGTCAGTGTGGAGGTGATGTCCTAGAACTGGCTGAGCATGAGGGAGAGTATCAGGGTAATGAAGGGATGATGGGGTGTGATGAAGACAACCAAGCATGTCTGCTATATATGTAGTGGGGAGGTCAGAATAGGATTGAATACCAAAAATGATGGGGGGAATGAGTCTGAAGGGACAGGGATCAAATTCATATTCTGATTGTAAGGTGGGCATGGATAGGTGTGGGGATAATGTGGTAGACTCATCAGATGTGGGAAAAGGGGAAGGGGGTGGTGTGTGGTATTCAGGTGATACAGTGTGATAAGAAAGTGGAGGAGATGTAATGTAAGTTCCTAGATTGATGTCCATATCTTCTTTTACTGAAGGTGGGGTTTGGAAAGAGGGACCTCTTTCACTTTGAAGTGGGGGTGTTGGGGGTTCTGCCAATGCCTTGAGAATGGCTTGATACCTCTTTTTCTGAACATCTTCTTTTTCTACTTCTTGTTGGGTTGATGTTTGTGTGGGTTGATGATCAGGTGAGGGGGGTAGGGGGATGTGTGCAGGATTGGTGGAACTGTAAAGATATCACTGGGTCTGTACTTGTTCCAGTCATTCCAAGGCATGAAGAATGACAGCATGTTGTTCTTTTAAAGGTAGTCCTTGGAAGTGGTCAACAGTTCCTTGATAATTGAGGAGTATTCTGCATTCGAGGGGAGTGAAGGTGGCAAGGGGTCTAGTATTGGGAAGTTTGATGAACATGCAATAGAAGACATCAATGCGTTCTGCAGACAAAGGGTTTTGGGCTGGGGATTGTGACATGAAGATGGATGATGAATTGTGCAAATCATCCCTCCCCTTTTTAAGTGGGACCATGACCCATGGGACAAGGGGGAAGATGGATGGTGAGGGGTCAGGATGCAGAGGGAAAGCAGCAATGGAAGGTGGAGATGAGGAGTGGGGCATTGGACATGTGGGAGGCAGGAAGCCATTTGTCATCAGAGGACAGGAAATGCTTCCAGTGGACAAGATATTGAAGGTGGTTATGATGGAAGAAAGAGTCAAGAATAGACTCAACCTCATGTTGAAGTTCATTGTCAACAAGGTCAGGGGGTGGTGGAGAGGGTTCAGAACCATAAGAAGTAGTGGAGTGATAAGGGGAAAGAAGAGAGCCATGGAAAACAGGATGAATACATTTCCAGAAAGAGGAAAAGGGTACATGAAGGCAGTAAGAAGAAAAATTAATGATAGAGATAACAGAGAAGGGGCCATAATAGTAGGGGGCAAGTTTGTGAGATGGGTGAGAAGTGGAAAGGTTAGTGGCATCTAACCAAACTTTATCACCAGATTGATAGGGAGAAACAGGAGAAACAAGTGGAGTACATGTGAGTGCAGCATTGATATTGTGGCACAGGGTAAGTAAGGACATAATGCCATCAGAAACAGAGGGGATAGTGACAGGGGAAGGAATGGAAGGGCCAGCAGAGGGATGATAACCCATAAGGGAGAAAAATGGGGTTTGTAACATATGAGAATGGCAGTGAGAGTTATTGTTAATCTTCAATAGAAGGTGACTTGTGATTAGAACAGAGGAGCACTACAAACACCACACTAAGTGGGGGACTAGAGTCTGAGATGAGCAACTAAGTAAATAATGTAAGAGTGATGTTACAGTACCTAGAGTCCAAGATGAGCAACTGAAGAAAGCAGTTGCGCCACCCAGGAACTCTTTTATAGTATGCATAAATGTGGAGTCTGAACTATAAGAGTGTGTACAGCATATGTGTGGAGTTAGAACCTAAACACATCAGGACAAAGAAAGATATGATAAGATGTAACACAAAGTCTGGAAATATTGAAATAAGAAAATAAGGAGAGAGTTGGTGAAGAACCTTGAATAACAACAGTTATGAGTGAATTCAGTGATTGGGAGATAAGAGAACCAGTCATCTTGATGTGTGTTACAGAAGGCATGGAGATATTGTTCCAGTTCTTGATTGTAATGTTCTGTTTGGCCATCAGTTTGAGGGTGACAAGTGGTGGATAGGCTCTGGGAGACATGAAGGGCATGAGTGAGGGCACAGTGATGAGCATCATGCACACATAAAGCCAGAAAATGGCCATCAGTGACATCAGGTGAACACAGTGATATAAATGTGCTGCATGCAACAATCATCCATAGCCACATCAATCACACATTTATCTAGGAGTTGAACTATAGGACTGGGTTTGGCCAACTAGGAGCAGGATTAATATGCTGTATAGGCCAAGACATGGTCCATGGAGTCATGAGTTGTGAAGTCAGCCTTGGTGTGATTGGCACTTTTCCTATTTCACTCATCCATGTAGCATGATACTTTAATTGTTCATGTCCAGACTCCACTTCATTGCAAATATCCCTATGATCAACCCTACATTGTAAATTTTCTGTTTTGTTTTGTTGTGCTCCAGTCTTGGAGCTAGACCTGTATTTAAATGGCACATTGTCTGTCAGAAAAAACAGATTTCCCCTGGCCCACAATTTGACTTCTCACCCCATCTGAGTCTATTTGTGAAAAAGTGTGTTCCAACCTTCCCTCCATGTGTCCCACTATAAAGAAAGTGCACATTCCTCATAGGTTGCATTTATTATTGCATTGCATTCCCCATTACATTGCATTGCATCTTGTCTCCATTGCATTGCATTCTCTATTGTGTTCTCCATTGTGTCATGTTGTGTTCTCTTTATCACATTATATTGCCTGTTTGTTGCCCAGGTTGCATGTCCTTTTGTCACCCCAGTTGCATCATGCTATTGTGCCTATTGCTCCTAACTACTAACTCCCTCTACCTTGGTGTCTAGAGAACCTTATGATTCACACCCTCCAGCAATTGTTGTGGTTGTGGTTGCTATTCCCCTTCAGCCTGGCACAGCACATATCAATGGGTAAATTTGGAAGCAAACTGTGGTCCATGATCAGAAATGATTTTCTTTGGTAGACCAAATCATTTCCATACATGTTCAGCATATAGGATAGCAGTCTGCTCTGCAGTGATAGAACTGGAACAAGGGGCTAAAACTACCACTTTAGTAACATCATGATTCATGAATGCAGTGATAGCATCATATCCATTTGAAATAGGTAGTGTGACAATAAAGTCCATGGTAACTGTAGAAAAGGGGTAAGCATTTGGGACTGGGTTAATTGTCTGTGGTGGAATGTGGGGCCTGAGTCAGATTCTTCATTGATTGACAGGTGGTGCACCCTGAAACATAATCAAAGACAAATTTACACATCCCAGGCCACAAGAATGATCATTGAACAAGGTCATAAGTCTGAAAATGTCCTGGGTGGCCTGCAGATGAGAGGTCATGAAGATGCCACAGAAGAGATTGTTTGAGAGATAAGTGAGGGGGAATATAGAGATGAGAGGAATAGAAAATTAATCCATCAGAAATTTCCCAATGTTGTCAGAGGTTCTTCTGGAGAGGACTTTTTGGTGCCTGCAGAGTTTGAATAATAAGGGATACTTTATTATCCAAACTTTGAATTTGATGAATCTGTGATATTAGTGTTTCATCATCAAATAGAATAGTCACAGCTTTTGCAAATAAAATGGAAGGGAGTAACACTTGATCTGTGTTATCTTGTTCTCCTTTATCATGATCAGGTCATCTGGATAAAAGATCAGACTTCCCTATTTGAGTGCCTGCAACATGGGTGATGACAAAATGGAAGTGTGTTAGAAACAAGGCCCAATGAGCCTGTCATCTGGAGAGTTTATGAGCATCTTTGAAAATCTATAGATTTTTATGATCAGAAAGAATCTTGATCACATGGGGTGACCCTTCTAGGAAATGATGCCATTCTTCCAGTGCTCTGTGATAACGTGGCAGTGCACAGTGCGGTGGTCAACTAAGCCTGGGTCACTCTATTCAAAGAGGAGCAAAGGGCGACAGTGGGTAGAGTGAGGGCAGAAGCCCAAGGAGAAAAAGGAGCACTAGCATTGCACAGAAGTAAGAATAGTAAAGAATGATAAGTGCGTCCATGCTCATGGAGAGGGGTTGAGAAACCGACTAAGGGCCAATGTCCCTAACTGATGCCTTAAGTACATATGGAGACTGCGCACAGACCATGCTTAGGTAAGTAAGTGTATGGGGCATGGGTGCTGGAGTGAAGAGCATACTCCCACGTCAACACTCTGATGATTGAGAGTAATTCCCAATCATAGATATCATAATTCTGTTCTGCTTCATTGAACAATTTTGAGAGAAATGCAATTGGATGCTATTGTTGATTGTCTCCCTTTTGTGATAGTACAGCTCCATGGGCAAACTGTGACATGTCACATTCTAATCTGAAAGGCTGGGTGATATCAGGTTGGGTCAAAACCAGTGCAGAAGTAAAACATTGTTTAAGCTTCATAAATGTGTCTTGTTCCAATATACTCCAATGCCAAGGGGTATCCTTTTTGGTTAGGTCATTTAGTGGTTGGGCTAGATGAGAGAAATGATGGATAAAATGATGATAGAAACCTCCAAATCCTAGGAAACCTCAGACTTCCTTGAGGTTGCATGGGACCAGCCTTTCCACAATACCTTGCAATTTGATTGGGTCTACTAAGAGTGGCCTATTGGTCAGTCTTAGGGAAGGTCTGATATGATAATACCCCTGGTAACAAGGTGGTTGATATGTGTTTGGTAGATGTTATAACCATTCCTGATGATGATGAAGAGAGGAATCAATGAGATAGTGATTAGGATTATACCACCAATGACTAATTGGAGATCCAGAGTGACATGTATGGAAAGTCTGAGTGACATTTAGAGTGACTTAGAGATCTTAGACTTAGATCTTTAGAAGGAAGTGAGAAGAAAGTGAGCTTAGATCAAGTGCAGTACAGGAGAATCCCTAGATTGCAAAGTTGACAAGACTGGGGTTTAAGACCACCAGTCTTTCAACTATTTATACTAAACTAGAGTTCTAAGTATAGTAAAGTTGCACAGTAAGATGTGTCCATGAATATATGTCATGTGGCTCAGCCACTAGCATGACATGAACTAAGAGTAAACAAAGATAAATAAAGATGAGAAAGGAGAGTCCTTACTAAGTAAAGTGGAGCTAAGCTCACACTTGTAGTAATAATACTAGTAAGTAAGATAAAATAAAAAATAAAAAATAAAAAATAAAAGTGTTACAAGGTGCCAAAGCAAGTGCCTCATAACAGGGTCCATCATGACTGTGTTAGCCTTGATATGCACACCCAAATATTCCACTTCTTCCTTGTGAAATTCACATTTAGAAGGTTTCAGGAATAGATGATGCTTCCATAGTCTTGTCAAGACCTCCATTACCAGTTAATGATGTTCCTCTAGATCAAGAGTGGCAATCAGGATATCATCCATGTAAATGAATACTTGACCCATTTCAATAAGATCAGCAAAGATATCATTCATCATGTTCTGAAACATAGCTGGTGAGTTTATAAGCCCAAAAAACATTACCAAAGGTTCAAACAATCCCCGATTGGTTTTGAAGGCAGCTTTCCATTCATCACCTTCTTTGATTCTTACATTATTGTAACCCCAACATACATTGAACTTGGTGAAGTATTTGGCATGTTGTAGCTTATCTATGATATCAGAGATCAGTGGTAAGGGTCATTGGTTTTGAGTTGTGATTGCATTGAGGTGATGATAGTCCTGCACTGGCTGTAGTTTTCTGTCCTTTTTCTTGACAAAAAAGAAGGGAGATGTGAACAGTGATTGAGAGGGGTGGATGTATCCTCGCTGTGTCATGTTGTCTAGAAATTCATCCAGATGTTTCTGTTCAGCAGGGTTAAGAGGATATACTTTGCAATTTTGTTCTGTGGGAGCATTAGGGAGAAGATCAATAGCATGGTCCCATTTACTTCTAGTAGGAAGGGATTTGGATGCATTCTCTTCGAATATATCTTGAAATTGAGCATATTCAGGTGGTAGTTGACTATCAAGATTCTGTCAGCTTGTTTGGTTGGTGGCAGCTAGATCTGTTGAGTGGGAAGTGTGTTTGATATATTCATGGGGAAAAGAAATTGTATTTCTTTTCCAATCAATTGTGGGGTTATTTTGTTTTAACCATGAATGTCCTAAAAGCATCTGGTCTGTACTGATGTCAGCAATAAATGCTTTTAGTAGTTCAGTATGTTTGCTAATTTTGAGGATGCATTTGATATATTGACAAATCATACCAAATTTGTTGCTTGAATTATCAGCATTTTGCATAATAATTGGTTTTGAAAGTATATAAACCAGTAATTTGGCATTTTTGATGGTTTTCTGGCTAATGATATTGGAAGTTGCTCCACTATCAATTAGTGCCAGGATTTGAACACTGTGATTTCCTGTTTGAAGTGTAACTGGCAAATAAAAACTGTTTTCAGTAGCTTTGGCAGTTTCACTAGGATTACAGAATTTGGAAACAAGGGTCTGATACCACACAGTAGATATAGACCTTTTCAAAAATCCTCCCTAAGTGACTTGGTACAAATGGACTGCTCATTGACTGGTAATTGTGCTAATAAACACTGAATGCATGCACAGATGGACATGGTATCTGTGATTGGTTCATCAGTGTCCGATGGGACTTCTTTGATCTGGACAGATGGTGTGCATGCAGTTTTGTGAATGTAGGCAGGGGGTTCTGTGTGAACGCAGGCTTGGGCAGGCTAAGAAAAGCATAGTGAGAAAAGTGTGGATTGTTGGGATGTTGCATGCAGTGGCGCACGCAATGGCACAGAGTGGTAAGATGTGGTACAACATTGTAATATAATGCTGTAGCTACAGAACGTGGGGGGTGTAGTAGATATAGTGTGTGCTGCACTGAGTTCAGGCGGCGCTTTAATGCAGGGTTGTATGTGGGGGTGCAGTACATGCTACACAAACGTGGGTTAGTGGGCCTGGAGCGGTCTAGAGCGCTCCACGACGTGGTTGTGAGATAAGTGGGTAAGTATAACGTGTGTCAGTAAGATGTAAGGAGACATGTAAGTAGTAAGTGTAGCGAAGCTGAACAAGTACCATGAATATTCCAACATTCTGAGACACTAGGCATCACTTCTTTGTCAACATGCTGAGTGTGCAGTCCCTTCCAAGTGGGGTGCAAGGGCATGGGTGGTGTGGTTTGTGCTGCCTTGTTAGGGCAGTCATGTGCCACATGACCAGGTTTCCAGCAAGTGAAACATCCTCCAGAATCAAAGAGTTTCTTCCATTCATCAGCTGTTAGTTTAGCAATATGCAGCATTATCACATGGGTGACCTCCATCATGTTGGGGTCTCAGGTAGCACAGGGGCCAGTGAAAGTGACAATGGAGGTAGCAGAATACATACACTGTGTATGTATTTGTGTGTCGAATTGGGAGGCCATCTTGGCCCATTTGCCAAGGGTTGTTGGCATGTTGGCCATCATGTAGATATGATTGGCAATATTTTTATTGAGCCCTAGTTGATAGAAGGTGCAGAGGGCTGTGTCATCTTTGATTTCAGCATCAGCCACTAAGATTTGAAATCACACAGTGTATGTGTTGGCAGAGAAATTTTTTTGTCTGAATTGCTGGAGTTCCATGGTAGCATGTACCTTGCACTGGGCATCTTTGAATGCTAGGTCAAGATCTTGGGTGAACTCAGCAAATGTAGGGCATCCAGGATGGTAGATGTCTTCAATATAGTGATCACACCAGGCAAGTGCAGTCCCTTTTTGCATGAATGACAGAATTCACATAATTTGCTTATGCTCATCCATAAGATCTATTCCATCAATATAAAGGGTGCACAAGTTGATGAAGGCACAGTGTTTGGTTTTGTCACCATTGTAAATCTCCAGTTTTGCTGGTTTGAGAGAAGACTTAGTAGACATTGTGATCAGGGTGACTGGGGGAGTGACAGGGATGTATGGAGGAAATGAAATAGGCAGGGGTACTAGTGAGATTGGGGTGACTGGTGGTCCTGCAAGGAGAGTTGGCAACTTAGCTTCATGGACATCAGCTCCTGGGAAGTCTTGGGTGGAGATGTAGAGTTTGTTGGAGGGCAGTTCTTCATCAAGGCTGGAGGTATTGACATGGTAGTTGGTATTTAGGACTTTCCACTTTTGTCATCCTTGATATTCAAGGGTATGTCCTCTGAAGATGACAGCATTTCATTGGCTGGAAAACTGGAATTCCAGATGGAGGGTGGTGGGGATGGGAGGAGCCACAGTGTCAGCTACATGATGAGTAAGCATAGCTTAGTCTAATGTTACAGACTAGTGTGGCAGGATGGCTGGCTATGAGCATACTAGATCAAGTAAGAGGCTCAGGGCATAGCACACATACTGAGAACACAACAGGGATTGAATAGACAAGGATTGTACACCAGGAAGTACAAGAGACTAAGCTAAGGATCTTGTAAGTATGGTGAACCCTTTATATAGTATACAACCCTGAGTAATAGAAGATTCTATCAGGGTAAATATAGTACATAGCTGTGGGAAGGAATGTTCCAGAATACTGTGCAATGGTTTGTAAGTATAAGAGCTGCTGCAGCACAGTAGGCTGGTAGATGTAAGCAGAAGAAAAGAAGAAAATTGTAACAGTTAGGGTTTAGCACACATAGTAGCAAAACACCCATAAATGATGTTCAATGTACTCCAAGGCAAATGTGATGAGAGAGAGATCAAGGAGCTGCTATTGCAGAACTAATATGGAGTACAATGAAAGAGGTCAAGATGCCCTCTTACAACCTTTGGAATGTGATTTTATAGTAAGTAAAATAAATAAAAATAAATGATGAAACACTAAGATAAGCTACTGTTATACCCTTGTTATCATACAGATGGCACAAAGCCATTGTTGCTAAAAGTATCCCAAAATAAATATTCACAGGATTAGACCTGAAAAAGGAGAAAAAGTGTTCAATAGAACATATAGTAAGTGAAAGAGAAAAGAAAAGGAATCCTGACAGATAGAGCCTCTGTACAGCTTTTCTGCATCAAAAAGCCCATCTCTGTACCTTTTCCAAACATGAGCTGGCAAAAACAGAGGCTGGACCTTTTTGAACACAAAAACTTAATGAAGTGTTCATTTTCATTAACCATGTCTTTTTAACTTAGCTAATCAATTTTGCACCCAAATCTCATATGCCAGAAAGGAATAGTGGAATACAACACTTCAGTTTTGTGAGGAGCACCTTCAAGACAAACTGTACATTTTGTACAAACATCAAGGGTGCAACAAAGAAGTGTGACATGCACGAAGGTCTTGAAGGTGCTCCTCACAAAACTGAAGCATTGTATTCCACTATTCCTTTCTGGCATATGAGATTTGGGTGCAAAATTGATTAGTTGAATTTAGACAAGGGCTTACATAAGACTAATTGATTGCTCTGGTTATGCATGTTGCCCACTCACTTTGTTGGCTGCTTTATAGGTTTTGCCTTGAGTCACATTTGAGGTATGTTTTTTGGAGTATGTTGCATCTGTCAGGACTTGGTTTCTCTGGGTCCACACAGAATCTTTATTTACCAGTCTTTATCTCAAATGGAATTTGGGATGGTCCCACACAGGATGACAAAATTTTGTTTGCTGGTTGAAGGTATTTGATTTTGGTTTGGAGGTCACCCAATGTTGAGGGGTTGCTGCTAATGCCTTGAAGGGCATTTGATGTGTGTCCCACTTAGGACAATAGCCTTGTTGCTATTTTGATGACTCCATGCTGGGTTTTGGAACTTATAGTTCTGAACTGCATTCAGGACAGGTCCCACACAGGACAGCTTGGAGTGGCAACTAGAAGTGTAGGGTTTGTTGTTTTTGAATGGGCCAAAGGGGTGTGGAGTCATCCATGGACTATGGCAGATCTGTCATGGAGAGTCCCTGGATGTCTAATCCTCCTCATCCATGTTACAATCTAGTGTGGTAGGGTGACTGGCTATAATTGTACTAGATCAGATGATAGGCTCAAAGCATAGCATGCAATGAGAATACAACCAGGATGAGATTTCAAGAGTGACTGGGACTGAGTACTGTGTGATACAAGAGACTAAGCTAAAGACTCTGTATGGTACTTGTCCCTTTTTATAGTAAAACAACCCTATGTCAAGGAATATTCTGATAGGGTAATTATAGTACAAGGCTGCATCATTGTTAAAAGAATGTTCCAGTAAAACTGCACATGGAAGATGATTTAGTAAGATGCTGTGGCACAGTTGTTCTGGTAAATGTAAGTAACGAAAAAAAGGAAAGAAAAACTGTAACAATCCAGAGGTTAGCTTGGAGCATTTTTGAATGATAGGGGCAAAAACAACAAACCCTAAACTTCTAGTTGCCACTCCAAGCTGTCTTGTGTGGGACCTGTCCTGAATGTAGTTCAGAACTATAAGTTCCAAAACCCAACATGGAGTCATCAAAATAGCAATCATGCTCTTGTCCTAAATGGGACACACCTCAAATGCCATTTGAGGCAATAGCAGCCACCCCTCAACATTGGGTGACCTTCAACCAACAATTTTGTCATCCTGTGTGGGACCATCCCAAATTCCATTTGAGATAAAGACTGGTAAATCGAGATTCTGCATGGAATCAGAAAAACCAAGTCCTGACAGATGCAACATACTCCAAAAAACATACCTCAAATGTTACTCAAGGCAAAACCTATAAAGCAGCCAACAAAGCGAGTGGGCAACATGCATAACTGGAGCAATCAATTAGTCTTATGTTAACCCTTGTCTAAATTCAATGGGGGGTTTGAGTTCCACAGTGGCCTGGCACCTAGCCTGTAATGTCCACCCCATTTTGGTAATTAATTGAATTTAGACAAGAGTTTACATAAGACTAATTGATTGCCCCAGTTATGCACGTTGCCTGCTTGCACTCCTTTATAGGTTTTGCCTCAATTAACATTTGTGGTATGTTTTTGACCTTAAGACTTGGTTTTTGCTGATTCCATGCAGAATCTTGATTTACCAGTCTGTGTCTCAAATGGCATTTGGGATGGTCCCACACAGGATGACAAAATTGTTGGTTGAAGGTCACCCAATGTTGAGGGGTGGCTGCTATTGCCTCAAATGGCATTTGAGGTGTGTCCCATTTAGGACAAGAGCATGATTGCTATTTTGATGACCCCATGCAGGGTTTTGAAAGCTTATGGTTCTGAATGCAGTTCAGAACAAGTCCCACACAGGACTACTGAAACTGCTCCTCTGTTACCTTCTGTCCCCCTCAAGTTTTTACATGATGAAGCTGCAACACAAACTATTCAACAAAACCCTCATTTGTTCAAGATTGTTACTCCTATTCATGATGACGAGACTGTTGGGGGCTGTGGTAACTTGACTAAGGAGGTAGTCTTCATATGTTCAGAGTTCATTTGACCTATGGGGGTACAAGTATGTGACACCTTGTTTATATTTATTCCAACTGAGGAACCAGTCAGCTTGTGATGAAACTGTATGCTTCAGTTTTGATGACCCCCCAGTAATAACGTCAAAATCTCCAATTTGTTTAACTTCCCTGGGATCACCTTCAAGGGAGAAGTGTGACAAGAGGATCTGGTCGAAGTCGACATATGCATCTTTGATGATGTCATCCCAAATTGCAGGGGGAACATCTGGGAGGTCAGGTTGGAATGAAATTTGTGCCTTGACGAGCTTGACATTGTGCAAATAGTTTTCTTTGAGTTTAAAGGTGAGCTTAGTTTCTTCATCAATGTTTGGCTTGGTAGAGGTGATATCCTGTCCAATAGGGAACAAGCTGAAGTCAACAGGATGTTTGGAGTCTCACAAAGACTCTTCTTTTTCTCCTTCATTAACCCCTGTAGATCTGCCATGTTTTCCAAGAGAAGAGGGCTGGGCATCTTCTCTAACAGCAATTGACAATGCATGGGCTCTTGCTGTGTCATTGACATGCATTGATTCATAAAAACTGCCTTGTGTTGTTGCCTGTGATGCAGATGCACTGGATCTCCTAACTGTGTCAATGGTTTCAAGTTGGTCAAAACAATCAGCATAGGCAGATTCTTGCTCATCTGCACTAACAGGCTGGGTCTCTGAGATATTCTGGATATCAAGGATCTTTCATGAGATCTGGTTTGAAGCAATAGATTTTGGGATTCATGCATGTCAGTATTCTTCAACAATTGCCTCACATGCTTTTGTAACTTCTTCATTGAAGATGGAGGCTTGTATAGCCTGTTCACTTGATTCTGCTGATAATGTTTGGGCATTGTTAGACATAATGATTCGAAAGATGTGTGAAACAAGATAACTGACACAAAAGACAAAAGACAATATGTGAGAGTGAGCAAACAGAAAAGCATAAGACAAAGACAGAAGAACCCCTATCATTTGACAATGCTCCAAGCTTACTATTATTGGCTTTAGTGTTGACACTGAGTTCATGACTATTTCACTCCCTGACGACACTTGCCACAAGTTGGTTGATGCTATTTGCTCTTTTATTTGTGATGCTCCTCATTGTCATTGCAAACTCGTTGAATGGCTTTGTCTTCTTGACCATGCCAATTGGGGCCTCAATGTTGCCCCTCTTTTGTGTCCTGCTTTACAATTGGCATGGGAGAAGACTTGTGGCAAACATTTTCCAAAGGCCAGCATCACTTTAAACAAAATAGTCATCCACAATCTCCTTTGGTTTGCCAATATGTTCAAAATCTCGCACAATGTTCATCTTCATGATGCTTGTGCTTGGGGTCCCAAAGAAGTTGCTCTTGTCATCTACACTGATGCTTCAGCTTTGGGCCTTGGGTTTTGGTGTCCATTTTATTGGCAAGATTTCGTCACTATGCAGCCACCACCTCCTCCTACTTCTGATGGTGTTTTTTGGTATGAAGCCCTTACCGTTGTTTCTGCCCTCGAATATGCCATTTCCCTTGCTTCTCCTCCTCTTCACCTTGCCATCTTTACTGATAACCTCAATACTGTGCAAATTTTCGAATCTCTTCACGCCTATGGTGTCTACAATGCCTTGTTGCTCTTCACCATTGAGCTTCTCCTCTGCCATCATGTTGATCTCCACATTTTTCACATCTCCAGTGATCTTAACATTGTTGCTGATGCTTTGTCTTGCAACCTCCTCAACACCACCCTTCAGTATGCCCCTTCTTTGCAGATCTCACCATTCATACCCCCTCGGGATTCATTGGTGGCTTATCAGGCATGTTAAACATCAGCTGTACATCTTGGCAACCTGCCCAGCAGCCTTGGACATATGATCAGCTTGTTCATGAACATGCTATTGTGCTGGGCTCTGATCTTGATGTTTCCACCCATGCCACTTATGATTCCCATCTGCAATCCTACCCTACTTTCCAACACCCTTTCTTTTTATATTGTTTACATGTCTCATCATATTTCACCTTCTTCCATTGCCACCTATTTGTCTGGTATCTGCAACCTTTCTTTCCCCATGTCTGTGCTGTTTGTGCCACTCCACTTGTTTCATGTACCCTCACTGGGTGCCTCAAGCTTTTTGAAACTCCTCCTCATCATAAATACCCTCTCTCCCTTGCTGATCTTCTCCATGCCTCCTCTGTTTTTGTCACCCCATCTCATGATGATCACCTTTTCCTTGCTCTCCTTTATTTGCCCTTCATCACTTAGGCAAACTTGTTGAAGTTGGGCAGCACAGCTAGGGGAAGCAAACACCATGACATAAATGAAGTAGGCATCATGCCCAAAAACAGATTGAGATTGAGAGAAGGGCTAAAGCCCATCAGAACAAGAGGAGAGGGCACTACTGCCACATCTGTAAGATACAGAATATGTGTACCAGAGGGTAGAGGGTACACAGAAGACAGAGGGAGCTCAGCACATGCAGAAGTGCTGAGGTAAGACAAAGACAAAGTAAAGAAGATATAGTAAGAGCTAGATAGAGTTTAAGAGGAGCTCAAACCATAAAGAGAGAAGAAATACCAATAAGATGAGATAGAGATAAGTATACTTTAATAAGTAAACAGTGTGATCAGCATCATAAGGTAATGAAAAACCAACAAAACTTACCTCTCCAGATCATCCCCATCTTCATGATTGACACAAGGTAATCAAGTGCACTTCTGTCACCTTGTACAATTCCACCTATGGTTATGTTTTGCCTTTTCACAAGGGTGATCATTTCTTCACTGGGCACTCTATCATCACCATGCAGCATCCCTCTGCAGACCCTCTCTCTATCTTTCTTTCTTATCTTACCTCTCATGATCCCCTTTTCCCTCTTCGGCCTGCCCTTTGGCTTACTTCCTCTGGTTCCATCCTGATGTGTTCCTGGTTTCTGCATCATCATCATCATCATCATCATCATCATCATCATCATCATCACACTGTATTTCCAGATGATGTTGCTGGCCACTCTTTATGTTCAGGTGGTGCCACCTTTTTTGCTGCTGCTGGTTGGCCAGATGACCATATTCAGTCCTTGGGTCACTGGTCCTCTGATGTGTCTTACCTCCATGCCAATCCCATTGTTCTTCAAGCCCTTTTGTTTGGCCACTCTATTGTGGAACATGACCTTGCCTCCTTACCATGCTGATCATTCCTGTTTTCTGTTTTAGCAGGCTAGGGCAGACAATAGTGAAGAGGTGATGTGGTTTCATTGCAATGTAGAGAACCACCAAGGTACATAGGAGTGCAGACATAGGCTGCAAGTGATATAGGGGTGTGGCAAGAGTGGCCACACACAATAGTGAGAGAAATAGATGCTGCAGGGCTATATGTGAGAATAAGATGGTTGAAGAGGAGTGGGGATACTCACTCAGACAGAGGTAAAAAGTGTCTGAGGAGTTGTATCGTAGAGAGTACATCTTATATAGTATCCACATGATAAGGTTGATGCAGAGTGAGGAAAGTGAAAAATGCAGGGACTACCATATGTCAAGGGACATGTGACCCTGATGTTGAGGGACGCACAACCCTTGTTGTAATAAGTGGAGCAGTCGGAGAAAAATGTGTAAGTGTGTGTACATGTATGGTATGAATAAGGAAAGCCGAACAAAAACATACAGTGAAAACACATGTAGATATTCAACATTTTCTTCACCTCCTGCCCACCCCACCTCACTTTGTGTTCTGACACTGGTTACAGTTATGGGTTTGATCTTCACATGTGCCAGGCTCCTTAGTTGCACCCTTGCTGTTTACACAAAATGTGCAGTTTGTCTTGAAGGCGCTCCTGAAGCATCATATTCCACTATTCCTTTCTGGCATATGAGAGTTGGGTGCGAAATCGATTAGTTCCCGTGCAACATGGGTTGCCAACTTACGGTGATAGTTGTGATTAGTAATACTACGCCTGCATGCCGGCAGTAAGGCCTAGTAAGGCTGAGCTGGAGGTAAAACCTGAGTTTGAGAGCGATACTTGGAGAGAAAGGGACCATGCCAGTACCCAGAAATATTTGGTTTAAGTGTCTGTTTCA
>QLPN01003608.1:0-12021 GCA_003314395.1 Albatrellus ellisii
CATCACTAAAGACATCCTACACTCATCATCCTTGATCCTCATTTAGTCATTGGCAGTATTATCGTCATCACTACTTCATTGATCCTACTCTTCATCATTATCAGGAATGTTTATGCAGCATATCAAGTGCATAACAACTACCTTGTTACCAGGGGTATAATGATCACAAACCTTCCCTAAGACCATCCAATGGGCCACTCTTAGTGGTAATGTTCAATGAGAAGTTGAAGTGATGAGCAAGGGTGACAAGGGATATATGGTTTTATGCACAATCCACAAGTATGCTCACTTCTTGTTGGATTTCTTCAGCATTGCTGTGCACTCTATCCTTCCCTTGTATTCTTGTGTGACCTCACTGTCTAGCTTCAGCCTCACAGCTGCACATACTATAGTTACATACTGAGTATGTCCTATCTCATCATCCTCTCTACCAGTTACTTGCTGTACCAGCAGGCTTTCAGATGGGTTTATTTACTTGACCCATATCATTCCCCATCTGGGATATTCTTTATCTTTTGTAGTTAGGACTCCCCTCTAACTCTATCTTGTCTTACTATATCTTACTTCTTGTCTTGCCCCCAAATCCAAGTACTTCTCTACTCTTGCCAAGGTAGAGATCATGTTTCACTCTTCTCTCTTCCTTTTCTCTCTTCCTTTCTGACAGTCACCTATGGTCATCTCTATCCTCTGTATACCTCTCATCTTCTGTTTACCTCATCTTCATCTCTCTCAGTCATGTCATACCCATTGGAGATTCTCCTGGGCTGTATCTTCATTGCAACAATGCTGGAGTTTTATGCATTCTAACAGGTTTTATATAGAACATAACATCAGGGTGTAGAGACAGGAACCATGAAAGCTTGGGCTTCCTGTATAATGCTGTTGTGGTGACCTTGTTTGATGGATTCACAGGCAGCCTTGAGAGTGGCTTCTGCCTCAAGAATGTCAACATGTTAAGAATAATTGTAGTTGGCCTGGCATGTCCAACTCAGCCTGAACATGCATCACTCAGCCTTCAGCTGTGTCAGAATCTGAAAATTGTAAGTGCAGGTTTGGGGAAGCAAGAACAAACAAAACCATTATGAGTATTGAGCAGACTATGCCTGTCAATGGGGGAGTGACAGATCACATCTGCAGTGGCAAGATAGTGGTGTGGACAAAGTAGTGAGCCACAGCATAAGAGGAGACAGCTGCAGGGGAGCAGTGAATGAGAAGAAAATAAGATAGGTAGAGTGAAGTACTCATTCAGACAGTGCTGTAGACATCTGAGGAGTTTGTATGGTAGTGAGTCTATCTTGTATAGTGTCTGCTATGTAAGTTGTAGTGGAGAGTAAAGTGGTCAAGTATAAGGATGCCCATATGCAGGAGGGATGTGCATCATCCTGGAATAGTGAGTGGGTTGAAGTCTGAGAAGTCTGAGGAGAAGGTGGAGATGATGGTAACACATGTGTGTAATGTGTATGTAAAGAGTATGTGAGGGGAATGGGAAAGCCAGATGAAAAGTAAGAAAAGGCATACAGATATTCAATGAAAATATCACCCATGCCAACAGCTAAAGTCACTTCCCATGGTCCACACATTGAGAAGCACCAATATCAAGAATCCTGCATCTGAACTAGTCTTAGAAAGATCATAATTAGCTTAAGCATGTGTATAGATAGAACCTCCCCTTCTTTCAAGAAAGTAGAATACTGTGACCTATGAGATCTGGACCTTCAATCCCTTACAGTGCTGGAGATTTTGTATTCTTGCCCATTTTCTTAGTTTTTCTTCAAACAACAAATTGAAAATTTTAAGAGGACTTGATTTATGTATGACATTGAATGCCCATGAATATTTCCAAGGCAGGACCACATGTGTGGAAAGTGTTATGGTTAATTATTCACCTCTTCAACCCCCATTCCATGATAGTACATACACTAAACATTTCCTCACATACCCCTGTTCTCTACTCAGAGACTGAGAGTACACTCATTATTCTATAGTTCAAGTTGTCATCAGCTGAAGCCAACCTCCAACAGTGCATTGTGTTACTTTGTAGCAGCTGTTTAAGACATTTGGAACACATGGAATTTGCTATCAATCATTTGTAAAGAGGCCTGACTCTCATTGAGTAAAGGATTGTTATCACTTATAGTGATCTATATAAGACCCAATAAGATCTAGTAAACAGCAGTCAGATCTATCTCTTAGTAAGACATGGTCAGAGATAATAAAAGTTCATAAGGGGGTGTTGAAACAAATGATTGAATGGCCACAAAAACTTCTTGGCACATTTTTCTTGGTGTAAGAACAGCCCAACAGGTGTGAAGGGGACAATCATGCAAGGGACATACAAAACAACATAGCTAGTTTTATGGTACAGATCATTGCATCCACCCCATAAGCTTGCACAGACCAATCCACATTTCCAACAGGGGGATATATCCTGATGTATATGCACTTCTTCTATTTGCTGAGGTAGGCCACTCTGTCTTCTATGTCTGACAGTACCTCCTCTATCTCAGTTGCTCTTCTTGTTGTGCCTTTGTTGTGCTCTTGTCATGTATTTGCTAAGAGCAGCCCATTGGATGGTCTTAGGGAAGGTCTGCTATAACAATACCTGTGGTAACAAGGTAATTGATGTTGAAGTCTCTATACATATATTACTCTTCATTTGGCTTCTCAACCAACACTAACATTCTACTTACACATACATATGCACAATTCCATCACCTTGTACCTCTTCTCCTCAGACCACCCACAATCCACTTACTTAACCTCCAAGGACTCACACCCCACCTACATTTCTGGGACAACATGCATCCCTCCCCACTTTGGTAGTTGTTGTACTTTACTTTATCATCTCCACATCAACTCTACCCACACATACCATATAAGATGGACTACATACATACAACCTCCTCAGATGTCTTACTATGTGTCTGAGTGAGTACTCTCCTTCACCATCTTCTACACCTTCTTACCACCTCCCTGCAGCACTCTATCACATTGTGTCACCCTACTGTGTTCACTCTTACTCTCCCACTGCTGCAGATGTGTCTGCCACTAACTCTCTGGCTACTAGCCACCTCATACATATTTGCCATGACTTTCACAATCATAGTGGTGGTCTCCCATATCCTGCATGCACAACTGATACATGCTTGATAAGTGTAATAACCATTCCTGATGATGATGAAAAGAGGGATCAACAAGATAGTGATGAGGATGATACTGCCAATGACTAAACGAGGATTGAGAGTGACAAGTTTAGGATATCTTAGCAACACTTACAGTGACTTAGAGATCTTAGACTTAGTTCTTTAGGGAATGAAGCAAGAGTGTAGCAAGCTTAGGTCAAGCACAGTATAGGTAAATCCCTAGATTGTGAAGTTGACAAGACTGGGGTTTAAGACCACCAGTATTTCAACTATTTATACAAAACCAGAGTCCTAAAGATAGTACAAGTAAATAAGGTTCATGGATCAATGATGATTGCACAGCAATCAACAAAGTCACATGACCTAAGACACATCCATAGGTATAGTAAGTGGCTCAGCCATAAGCATGAAATGAACAAGAGATAAACAAAGACAAATAAAGACAAAAGAGGTGAGTCCTTGCTAATTGTATAGTGATAGTCCTTAGCAAGTAAATGTTATAATAGATAAAGAAAGATAAGAAAGGAAAAGATAAGTCTTTATAGTACTTGGGGCTAAGCTCACACTTATGTATGCAAATACTTGAGTACTATAAAGAGAAAAGAAATGAGTCCTTACTATAAGTAGGAGCTAAGCTCACTGCTGTAGTTAATACTATGCTTATAGTAAGTAAAATATAAGAAAGAGAAAAAAAAGAAACCATTATGAGGTGCCAAAGCAAGTGCCTTGTAACAGTATTCATCTATTCTCTCCTATCTCAGGATGGAAATCACCCATTCATCTTAGCACTTCTTCCATTTGCTGAGTTTGCTAAGATGAGGAGTGTGATGGTACCTGAGATAGAGGAGCATATGAGACAATAGATGAATACCTGATAAATGCAGTACAAAGGCACAACAGGAAGAGTGACTGAGATAGAGATGTTGTTATACAGAGAGATGACAAGAGTCCTACCTCAGCAAATAGAAGAAGTGCCTGAGTCCCACAACAGATCTGTGTGGTGCATCATGCTATTCACACATTCACCCTATAAGCACACTGTCACATTATTGCCCTTTCACTGTAGCAGGTATGCACAGCATCTAGAGGAAAAACCAAAGTTAAGGTCAAATACCCAACCCTGTACATGAGCTACAACACATTTGTAGCAGAGTTACCACTCTACAGTAGTCTCTGAGGTACAGCTTCACATCATGCTATTAGCACTTCACTTGACCAAGGCCTGGTAGCTCAGTGGTTAGAGCACCCACCTGGAGTAAGGGAGGTCCTTGGTTTGAACCCAAGCCAAGTCACTATTTTGCTAATTGTGCTTCTAATAATTTCTGTATCAGTCTACACCACTGTTTCTCTCATGTTCAAAACATGCTGTTTTCTTGCCTGAGAAGAGTGGTAGCCACCACAAGGTGGCAACACTCAAACAGGCACACAGAGACAGAAGTAAGAAACATTGTGTTCTGAACATGAGCAAACCCCTATAGCAGAGACTGATCCAGATGAGAGATGAACTGACCTTTGTTGGAAATATTCATGGTATTCATTCAGCTTCACTCTATTTACAATACTACATGTACTCTTTACATCCTTCTGACACATGTCTGTACCTACTCACACTGCTTACCACCACATTCTCATACCATGTTCAATAACCCATGTTTTCATACTCCACCTGAACTTAGTTCAGCATGCACTACATATACTACACACCCCACTTTCTTACCACTCTAAGACATCTTGTAACATGTCTTACCATGCACCCCCACTCTGTGGCTTTGCCCACACCACTTATCACCACATTATCGCTGCAATCTACATTTCTTTCCTCCTCCTCTCTAGTGTTGGCTCATTCCTGTGCAGACAACCTTGACCCCAACAACTCTGCTGCAACCCACATACAGGTGCTGTTGGGACACAACATCACAACTATGCACATCTGAAAGTAGTTGTCTGAAGAATCACAAAGCAATGACAATTTCATCTTTATCAGGGATTATACCACATTGTGTGCATCACCAAGTCAACATTGCCTGAACTGTGATGCCACACAGCAATCTCTCTGAGCACAGACATGCTGAGTCCAGTAACAACATCATGATGCATACTCAAGTGCATTCCTGATACTCCTCTGCTGCCACTTGTGAAGATCCTCAACATATGCAATCTCCTGCTGTATGTTACATGGTTTGACCTACTACTCTCTGCTTTTAGCTTGTCCACCCTGCTAGACTGTTCATTGAACTTGATGCAAATCTCAGTGTTTTCCTTCCTGGTGGCCTAGCCTGTCAGGGAGTTGTGTTGAACTTTCACTGTGCGTTGTTGTTACACCTCCCACTCCTTTCTTTTCATTCAGCATTACTTCCCCTTCACTTCTTACACATAGTTACATACACATGACACACCAGTCACTACTTACATCCCACACCACATATACTCCAGACAACATGTGTCCTACACACTTTTAGGCATCCTTGTACTTCAGGATAACTTCTCTGCCCTAATCATATTCTCCACTACTATATAAGATGCACTATATGTGCTACATATCCTCAGTAGTTGTCTTATAACAACACTGAGTGAGTACACCATATTATCCTCTTTCTCATCACAGTCCTGCAGCTTCCTCTTTTGCATTGTGGCACTATCCTCACTGCCCACACCTAACCTACTTGCTGCAGACATGACATATTCACTCTCCCCATGTGGGGATCTTATAAACTTGCTGCTTATGTTGCCTCTAGTTATTGTTGCCTGCCATAACCTGTGCATACAAGTTGGACACCACTGGCAGAGAGGATACAATCCTCTGGTCTGTCTGTGATGAAATATATCAACATGAGCAGCTCACAAACATGCTATGGCAAGACACTGAGCACAGCTGAACTTGGCTCATGGTCTATGCACTCATCTAAACCACCAATGACAATGTGTTGAGAAGCACCAGTGCCAAATAGTGACTTGGCTTGGGTTCAAACCAAGGAACTCCCTTACTCCAGGTGGGTGCTCTAACCACTGAGCTACCAGGTGTGAGGCGCATGCTTGGACAGCGAGGTCACAACTGAAACAGGAAGGGAATTGGTGAGGGAGGAGACAATACACCTAAGAAGAGTCACGCTGTGTAGTGGATATCTCAGATGTATAAAGCTAAAGAACTAGCTACTACATGAAAGTCTTTATATACTACAGGGATCGGCGCACAGACCATGTGCTGTCACTGTAGGGCAGGCATATGTAAATAAGATGTGCAGCATCTGTGAGAAGTATCAGTAAGCAATGCACAGCATTGCACTGCATCAATAAGCGTCTGTGGGAATTGTAGTCATAATTGTACAGTAAGCAGCCCGATGACTAAATGGATATGTGTCATAGATAATCGTGATAAGATCTACTAATGATCTGATAAGACGAGATAAGATATCTCATGTAGATCTTGAGTGATAAGGATGAAAGAAATCGTAAAATGAAAAGAAAAATAAGTACGTTCTGACACCAGGTCTTACTTAACTGAAGTGCTTTTAACATGATGTGAAGCTGCACTATGGTCAGTTCCTGTCTAGGAGAGATAGACAAGGGAGTTTAGCTCATAAGCACATGGTCAGGTATTTGACCTTCATCTTCAACACAATGATGGTAGAGACTGAAGTGGCCTGTTGAGTAGCTTCTCAACCTGGCTTAATAGATCATTGTCACTGATGGACCGGATGCCAGTGACAATGATCTATTAAGCCAAGTTGAGAAGCTACTCAACAGGCCACTCCAGTCTCTACCATCATTGTGTTGAAGATGAAGGTCAAATACCTGACCATGTGCTTATGAGCTAAACTCCCTTGTCTATCTCTCCTAGACAGGAACTAGCCATAGTGCAGCTTCACATCATGTTAAAAGCACTTCAGTTAAGTAAGACCTGGTAGCTCAGTGGTTAGAGCACCCACCTGGAGTAAGGGAGGTCCTTGGTTTGAACCCAAGCCAAGTCACTATTTGGCACTGGTGCTTCTCAACACATTGTCATTGGTGGTTTATATGAGTGCATAGACCATGAGCCAAGTTCAGCTGTGCTCAGTGTCTTGCCATAGCATGTTTGTGAGCTGCTCAGGTTGATATATTTCATCACAGACAGACCAGAGGATTGTATCCTCTCTGCCAGTGGTGTCCAACTCCCTGACAGGCTAGGCCACCAGGAAGGAAAATACTAAGATTTGCATCAAGTTCAATGAACAGTCTAGCAGGGTGGACAAGCTAAAAGCAGAGAGTAGTAGGTCAAACCATGTAACATACAGCAGGAGATCACATATGTTGAGGATCTTCACAAGTGGCAGCAGAGGAGTATCAGGAAAACACTACCAAGCAGTCCCAGATTCAGGACATTTATTTGCAAGTTGGTAGATGACAGCAGGGATGATGCGCTTATTGTTCATCCTGTTGAGCACAGGCCATGTGCGAGAAGGGAACTAGAATAGTTCTTATTCTTCTACTATAACACTACTAGCTACTTATAGTAAGTCAAGTAGTGCACGGACCAGACATGAGAAGAGGAGAGATGTGTGTATCTATGTATGCGTATATTGGAGTGTGTTTGTACAGTAGGCAGACGAAAAAGGAAATAGGACGTTACTAAGCAGTGCAGACGTCAACACCCCCCCTTACTGGAAACACACTCAACTAAACCAAGGTGAGACCGATGAGTAGAAAAGGATGGAAAGGAAAGGGCTTTTGTAAGTGTATCAGCAATGATGGAAGAGGAGGGAAGATGATGAACAGAAATAGACCCAGAAGAGATGCAGTCTCGTATGTAGTGGTGGTGAATGTCAATGTGTTTGGTTCCACACATCACAACAGGGTTGTTGGCAATGTCGATGGACCCCTTATTGTCACCGTAAAGAGTGAGCGAAGAGGGAAAGGTAAAACCAACTTCATGAAGTAACGACCACAGCCACATCCCTTGAGCTGCTGCTTGCGAGAGCGACATGTACTCTGCTTCTGTGGATGATAGAGACACTGTGTGCTGTTTCCTGGAGGACCAAGCAATGGCACCACCTGCCAACAAGAACACGTACACACCAATTGATTTGCGGTCATCATGATTGCCTGCCCAGTCTGAGTCAGAGTATCCCACGATACCCGCACCGTTGTTCCCATCATAGCGTAAGCGGTGGTAAAGTGTTCCTTTGAGGTAACACAAGATGTGGCAAGCTAGAGTAAGATGAGACGGAAGGGGATTTGTGAGAAATTGGGATAGCTTCATAATGGCAAAGGCGATGTCGGGGCAGGACACAATGGCAGCATACAGGAGTGAACCAATGAGCTGTTGGTATTCCAAGCGAAGGGAGACTCCAGCGACGTAATCATCACCTGCTTTGACCAGAGAGGAGCCTGGAGGAAGTGGAGTGGTAGTTGGGTTGCAATCAACAAGGTGAAACCTATCGAGAAGGTCGAGAACATACACTTCCTGATCGATTTGGAGCACGCAGTTGTCTCGATCCCTAGTAATATGTAGACCAAGATAGGACTTGATCTCACCTAAATCCGTCATCTGGAAGAGCACTTGTAGTTGCACTTTGCATTCTTTGACTTCTGCCAGCAAACCACCCATGATGGTGATGTCATCAACATAAAGCACAATGATTAGTGGCTTGGAAGAGGAAGTGGAGACGTATATTCCAGAGTAAGAATGGGTGCAGGTGAAGGAGAGCCCAAGAAGAGAGTGGTGCATCTTGTGATGCCATTGCCGCGATGCTTGCTTTAGACCGTAGATGGCTTTGGAGAGACGGCAGACCTTGGTTTTGGCACCTGGAGTGACAAACCCCTGTGGTTGCTCCATGTAGATCTCTTCATCTAGATCTCCGTTTAGGAACATGGATTTGACATCCATAGAGTGGATTTCCCAGTCTTCTAGCATGGCTATGGCAAGAAGGGTACATAAAGATTCAAAACGTGCAACGGGAGAAAAGGTTTCATTATAATCCACCCCGTGTACTTGAGTGAATCCTTTTGCTACAAGCTGTGCCTTGTATCTGCCGTCTGCTTTGTGTTTAAAAACCCATTTGTTTCCAACAACATTGTGGCCCTTTGGGAGGTCAACAAGATCCCAGGTGTGTAGATCCGTAAGAGAAGTGAGTTCTTCTTTGCAGGCTGCACGCCATGCATTGGAGTCTACACTCTGAAGAGCTTGTTTTAGTGTTAGAGGGTCACGTGTCACAGCGTGGGAAAGGATGGCAGAAACAGATGGTGTCCCGCGAGGAGTGGCAAAAACATCGTCAACATCAGAGCTCCCCCCCTTGCTGAGGATGTCCACAAATTCATGGGGGCCATAGGCACTGTTGGCAAAACGGGCAGGACGGTGCGACACCCTCTGAGAATGATGAGGGACAGGGTAATCCACATCAACGAGGCAAACAGCAGGCCATGGGTGACTGGGGGAAGCAGTCGGGGTGCCGTGCCACAGAGGTGAGTCAGGAGGTCCTTGATTGTGGACACAACGCTCGGACTGTCAGGTGCGAATACACAGAGGAGGCAAAGATGGAGGAGGTGCGTGAGGCAGAGTGGTGGGGACTTCATCAGTAGCATCGGGGGCCGATGGAGTAGGAGGGTCCTGGCAGACAGCAGGAGCAGCAGGCAGCAGGGGCAATGCAGGTGCGTTGTCATCATTGTCACCATCATCATCATCATCACCATCATCGCAGTGGGCATTGCTGTCAGAGCCGGTGTTGCCATCATCACTATCATCATCGCACGGGATGGCAGCTGGCAGAGGGAAGACGTCAAGAACGGTTGGTGATGAGGCAGCAGCCAGGGCAGGAAAGATGTCTTCTTTGAAGACGGCATCGTGACTGGTGACACAGCGGGAGGACAACTTGTCCCAGAAGACCCAACCCTTGGTCCCCAATTCATAGCCTACAAAGGTGAGTGGTCGTGCTTTCGGCTCAAGTTTTGAGCGCTGAGCATTGATTGTCCGGACCCAAGCGCAACAACCAAAGACACGAAGGTGGGAGGCATCTGGCGGTTCTGGAGCAGGCTGCCACAGTGCCTGTGGGGTCTGCCAGCATAGACATCATGCGGGCAACAAGTTGTAAGTGTGCACGGCGGTGCATACAGCGAGTTCCCAGAAGCCTGAAGACAAACCCACGTGATGCAGAAGACTGAGAGCGTGGTCAAGGATGGACTGGTTCCAGCACTCAGCGCGACCATTCTGCTGGGGTGAATAAGGGATGGTAAGTTGATGTTCTATCCCCTTAGCCGCCAGCAGGTCAGTGACGGAGGAAGCAATATACTCCCCCCCATGGTCAGAGTGCAGGGATTTCGGCCAACAGCCGAAAAGGGTGTGAACACAGGACAGGTAGTCACTAAGGGCCTGCACAAAGAGGTCCTTCCGACAAAGGAAATAAACCATCCTGAAGCTGGAGTAATCGTCAAGGAAGGTGGCGAAATACAGATTGCGAGACCCAAGTGAGCCAATGGACATTGGACCCACAAGGTCAGAGTGAACGAGATCAAGGGAGGAGGAGGCCTGGGAGCGAGAGGGGCAAAAGGGAGCATGGGTGAGTTTTCCTTGGATGCAGCCGTGGCAGAGAGGCGCAGAGGAGGATGATGGAGAAAGGGTGATACCAGTCAACTGTGTTGGAGAGATGCGCCGAACAACATGTTCAGACAGGTGCCCAAGCCACTCGTGCCAAATGCGTAGGGAAGGAGTGGTCATGGCGTGGAGTACAGGTGCCAGATCAAGAGCAATCCAGTATGTTCCATTTTGGAGGAACCCAGAGCTGAACATTTTGTCACCTTTAATGATTGTACAGATGCCGTTCCCATAGATTATGCAGAACCCTAACGCATCAAGCCAACTGACAGACAGATAGCAGGAGGAGGCACTGGGAACATGGAGCACGTTTGACAAGGAGACGTTTACAACCGATTTGTCTGGTAGGGTATGTCGACGAGAACATAGTCCGCGACCAAGGCATGCAATAAGTGAACCATTTCCAACAGCAACAGAGCGTAGCAAGTCAGGGGTGTAGGTTAGGAAGTCATCTCTGTGCAGGGAGATGTGGTCGGTGCACCCTGAGTCAAGCATCCAGAGGCCGTGGCCAGCATAGTAACAAGCATCAAGTTGGGTAGCAGAAGACATGGCATTTATGGACGTAGGTACGTTGGATTCTCCTTTATCCTTGCCTCGATCCTGTTTATCTAACCTTGCCTTTACATCTGCAGGCATCCCGTGCAGCATCCAGCATGTGTCAATGGTGTGGTTGTGCCGCTTGCAGTGCGAGCAGTACGTGTTGTTACGGCGGTTGTTAGGGCCAGTACTGGAAGAAAAAGCTGCCAGCGTTGAACGGGGTTTCATACATGCTTCTTCATCCAGGATATGTCCTCGGATGTTTCCAATTGCGAGGTGGGCAAGGTCAGAAGAAGCTAGCAGTGCTGAGGAAAAGGAGCTCCACGAAGGCAGAAGAGCATGCAAAAGTAAGAAGCACATATTCTGTTCACTGACTTCAACACCTGATGCGACGAGATGATCCTGCATGATGATAAGGGCATCGATCTGTGGCGTGAGGGGAGTAGCAATGTCAAATTTGCTGGTGAATAGTGCCTGGAAATCAACAAACATGGCAATAACAGTTTGTTTACCATAAACCTCTTTCAGGCCGTCCCAGGCTTGTCGCGCTGTCATGGAGTCTCCAGCGACCATGGCTGCAGGTTGTGTGCCACAGTGCATGGCTATCACAGCTTTGGCGACATCGTTATCATGTTCCCAGGTTTCAATTTGGTCGGCATTTGTGATGGTAATGATAGGCATTCCGCCCTCGACGTTTTCAGTAGAGGTGATGGGAGTAATGGGTGCTTTGGAGATTGTATACCAGATCCCCATGATGATAAGTGTGGATTTTACGAT
>QLPN01003609.1:0-10043 GCA_003314395.1 Albatrellus ellisii
CAAACTCACTTCACTCTAAGAACTAAGTCTAAGATCTCTAAGTCACTCTATTAAGCATTGCTTAAACATCATAAACTTGTCATTCTGGATCCTTGTTTAATCATTGGCAGTATCATCCTCATCACTATCTCATTGATCCCTCTCTTCATTGTCATCAGGAATGGTTATTACACTTATCAAGCATGTACCCACTATCTTGTTACCAGGGGTATTGTTATAGTAAACCTTCCCTAAGACCATCCAATAGGCTGCTCTTAGCAGGAAAGAGACACACCAATTGCCTGCATTGTCTTGAGTGGATGCAGGTGGGGAAGGCAGGTCAATTGCTGTACTGTGCTGGCATTGTGGCAGTGTGGGTGAGGAAGCAGTGCCTGTGCTGTATTGGCACAGCAGTGGTGTGGATGGGGTGGTGGTGGCTGCATGCTGTCTGTCCAGCAGTGGCACAGGCAGATAGGGGGCTGTGCACTGTTGACACAGCAGCAATGTGGGCATGTGGGTGGGCACAGTGTGCCTTGGACATTGGATAGTAAGATGGAGAATGAAAATGGAGGACATATGAATCAGAGAAGTGGACACTTGTCATGTGCCCCAGTGGCATGCCTAACATCAGCCAAGTTCACAAATGCTGTCAGTGATGGGAGGTGGATCTGCTGCCACTGCATCAGCAATAAAAATAAAAATAAAAAAACAGGAAAGAGAAGGTGAGTGAAAAGAAAGAAATGGCTACATCTGGTCCCACTTTGTGCTGCTTGCAATCACAAACAGCTGCATGTCCATATTGAACTGCACACTGTTGAGACAGTGGTGATGTGGGTATGGGTGGGCTGCCAGGCATGATGGTGGTAAGCTGTTGCTTGTGCAGCTTGGACCTTGACCAGGAATAAGTGCTGGCAGGGGGCACACTGTTTGAACTGTGGCTGTGTGGGTGAGTAGGGGGCCACACACTGTCAACACAGCAGCAATGTGGGTGTGCAGATGTGCACAGAAGAATGGACATACCAATCTCCCACATTGTCTTCAGTTGACACAGGCACCAGTACAGTAGCTGTATGGCAGGGAGGGTGTGTGACTGCAGGGCCATATAGTCTGTTGGGATAGCATTGGGTCAGCTCCAGTATGCAATTTGCTTTCTATTATGATAAAAAGATATATGCAGCCAGTCTATGCAGCACATGGTGGTGGTGAGTAGCCAACACATGCAACATAGTCAGGTATGATGACAATTGTTGAGCAGCCAGCACATACAACACTTGGCAGTGGTGAGCAGCCAGGACATGCAGCATGGGGGCAGTGAGCAGCAGTGTGAAAAGCCAGGATGCATGTGCTGGCATGCTGTGTTTGGCACACTACACATGTTCCACAATGCCACATGCTGCTGCATGCAGATTGTAGCACTGTTATCTGAACCATGTGGAATATTTAATTTACAACCATCCTTCCCTAATAATATAGACTAGTGTAAAAACCTGTTGCATTGCAACATTGAGTTATAAAGCATCATCTGTGAAAGTGTACATAGTTTATTGCAACAGGAAATGAAAGGAAATAGTATTCTATCTATCTACAGACCAACCCCAACTTACAGACCAATTCCACTTATCTCTCCAGCTGACATATTATCAATTCCAGTTACCTCTCCAGCTGTAAAGTAAAGACCTATTGAATTGCAACATTAATTGAATCAGACATGGTTTAATAAGTTGCAACATTCCTCACCAATGTCCCCATCCTATCCCTGGCCCTGTCCCCATCCCTAGTGTAAAAACATGTAGCATTGCAACATCAGGTTATATGACATTATCTGTGAGGTGCACACTAAGACAGCAAGGTCACAACTGAAAGGAAAGGGGGATTGGCGAGGAAGGAGACAATACACATTAAGAATAGTCATGCTGTATAGTGGATATCTCAGATGTATAAAGCTGAAGAACTATCTACTACATGAGACTCCTTATATACTACAGGGATCAGTGCACAGACCATGTGCTGTCACTGTAGGGCAGGCATATGTAACTGAGATGCACAGCATCTGTGAGAGGTATCAGTAAGCAATGTGCAGCATTGCACTGCATCAATAAGCATCTGTGAGAATTGTAGTCATATCTGTACAGTAAGTGGCCTGATGACCAAAAGGAAATGAGTCATAGATAATCACAATAAGATCTACTGATGATGAGATAAGATATCTAGTAGATCTTGAGCAATAAGGATGAAATAAATTGTAAAATGAAAGGAAAAATAAGTACATTCTGACAAATACCCCCCTTCTTAGGGCAAGATGACTTGATGAGCAAAGGAAACTCCCATAGAACCAAAACATTTATCACCACATTGTGTATCATCCAAAGAAGTAACTTCTTTGACTTTAGCAAGGGATATATGTTCCAAGATCAATTGAGCAATTCAGTCTTTGATGTTGACAATAAAGTCTGTGTCACCAAGATTGACTAATAAGATCTTTACTGGTCCATGATAATCTGAGGCAATAACTCCTGCTCCAATGTGAATAGAGTTTTTGACAGCCAAACCACTGCGAGGAGCAATACGTCCATAACAGTTGTCTGGTATAGCCAAGGAGATTTGAGTATCAACCAATTTCTGACCATGTGCAGGAATGACAATTTCTTCTGCACTGTAAAGATCTAAGCCAGCAGCATGCTCTGATCCATGAGTGGGTAAAGTGGCTAAGTCAGAAAGTTGTTTGATAGGGATAGAACAGTGCTGAGTGGATTGAATAGCAGTGGGATATGTGTTATGGAATTCTTTGACCAGCTTGGGTATGTCTTTGATCATAATACATGCTGGTTCCCAGGAATTTTCGTCTTCTGGGTAATTTTTCCATTTGATAAGATATTGAACATTCCCTCAATATTTCCTGCTATTTAAGATCTTTTCAACTTCATACTGTTCAACATTATCCTTGATGATAGGTGGTGGAGGAATTTTTATGACTTGTTCCAGGATGTCATTTGGAGAATATGGTAATAATTTGATGACACGAAAGATGGGATGGATTTTCATAGACTTGGGTAGTGCTAACTTGTAAGCATTGTTTGAAAGCACTTTGATGATTGAATATGGGCCTAGTCTTTTATGATCCAATTTCCAAGTTGGTCATCCTGTCTGTATGTTAGATGCATCTAACCAGACTTTATCTCCAATTTGATATTTGAGAGTCTTTCCCTTGTGTGCATCATGGTACTTCTTCATGTCATCAGCCACTTTCTTCAGGGCTGATTCTGCATCTTCCCTTGTCCTCTTCAACCCTTCAACAAATTTTTCCACCAAATCGATAGTGGATGTCTTGCCTGGTTCAAATCCCATCCTTGGATTTTGTCCAGAATTCAACATGAAAGGAGAATATTTGGTTGAAGCATTAATCCTGTTATTATAGCAGAATTCTGCCATTGGTAGCCAATTTATCCAATCTGATTGGTGATGATTGACAAAGATATGGAGATATTGCTCAATCTCTTGATTGATCCTCTCAGTTTGTCCATCTGTTTGTGGATGATATGCTGTAGATAAGGCTGTTTTAATGCCTAGCAACCAGTTTAACTCTTTCATCATTTTGGAAGCAAATTGAGGACCACGATCAGATAAAATCTTCTCAGGTAATCCATGATGTTTCCAAATATTGTCTCTGAACGGTCATGCTACACCTTTGGCAGTTACATCAGATGTTGTTGCCATAGTGTGGATCATCTTTGAAAAACAATCAACAACCACTAGAATTGAATCATATCCTTGGCTGTCTGGTAATTGTGTGATGAGATCTGTAGATATGATTTGCCAAGGATGATTGGGTATTTCATTAGGAGTTAATTCTCCTTGTGGTTTTTGAGTGATTGTTTTTGTTCTCTGGCATATGTCACAACTTTTGACATATTTTCCAATGTATGCTGCCATTCCCTTCCACCAAAATGTTCTTGACACTATCTCCAGTGTCCTCCACTGTCCTGGATGTCCTGCAATTGGGGTATCATGACATTGTTTTATGACTTCTGCTCTACAACTGTCAGGGACAAGGATTTTGTCTTTGTACATGAGTAATCCTTTCTTGTTTTGTCCCCATCCTGCTATGGTAGCTGTTTTGCACTCATCTGCTGATAATTCTACCCACATCTTGACATTTCCATCTTTCTCCTGTTCATCTGCAATTTTCTGAAGTAGTGGAATATTGTTTGTCATAACTGCTTGTATATGGTTTGGTTTTGTGAAAAACTCTGGTTTGAGCAGTATGACATTCTCGTTGTCATGTTCCACCCCCTCTTTATGATCCACTCATCTCAAGAGGAGATCAGGTTTGGCCAAACTCTTCCCCAGTCTGTGGGAAAGGTAGAAGTTGAACCTAGAAAGAAATAGAGACCATTGGGCCTGGTGATGGTTCAATTTCTGGGCACTCATAAAGTACTCTAGGTTTTTGTGATCCATGAGGATCTTGACTGTACTATCTGTTCCTTCTAGATAGTGTCACCACTGCTCCAATGCACATATGACAGCCAGCATTTCCTTGTCATAAATATCATAGTTTCTCTCTGCAGGTGATAGCCCCTTGCTGATATATGCAATAGGATGCCATTTTTCATCATCCCTCATTTGTGACAATATGGCACTGGTAGCATACCCTGAACTGTCTGCTTCTACAAGATAAGGACAATTTGGTTCAGGAAAGACTAAAACAGGTTTTGAGCATAACACTGTTTTTAGATTTTCAAAAGAGTCTTTTTGCTCCTGATCCCAATGCCATTTGCTATCTTTTTGTAGAAGAACATTCAGAGGTTTTGCTATGTTGGAGAATCCTCAAATGAAGTGACAGTAGAAGTTGGTAAACCCTAAGAAGGATTGGACTTTGGTAACAGAAGTTGGAATGGGCCATTCAGCTATCCCTTGAACCTTGACAGGATCCATTATGATTTTGTCGAAGGATATCTTGAGGCCAAGATAGTCTATCTCTGTTTTCTTGAAATCACATTTTTCAGGTTTTAGATAGAGTTTGTTGTCATATAATATTGCAAGGACTTCTTCAACTATGTGATGGTGTTCTTCCATTGTTGCAGTGAAGATGAGGATGTTGTCCATGTAGACTACCACTTTTCCCCTGGCGATAAGTTCTCTGAAGAGATGATTCATCATAGTTTGAAATGTTGTGGGGCTATTGGTAAGTCCAAAGAACATAACAAGAGGTTCATATAGGCCTTTGTTTGTGATAAAGATGGCTTTCCATTCGTCTCCTTCTTTGATATGAACATTGTTATATCCCCATCTGATGTCAAGTTTGGTGAAATATTTAGCTCCTTTGAGTTTATCTATCAATTCTGAGATAAGGGGTAAGGGGTAGGAATTTTTGATAGTAATCTCATTGAGACATCAGTAGTCTTGGATGGGATGTAATTCACCTGATTTCTTTTTGATAAAGAAAAATGGGGAAGCCATAGGTGATTTAGAAATATGTATTTGTCCCGATCTCAGATTTTCTTCAACAAATTTCTCCAACTCTTGTTGTTCAACAAAGGATAGGTTGTACACCTTTCCCATATGCATCTTTGCTCCAGGTTTCAATTTGATGGCATGATCCCAAATTCACTTTGGAGGTAGTTTATCAAAAGATTCCTTTTCAAAAACAGATTTGAACCCATGATATGCTTTTGGGATGATATCTTCAAAGGACTTCTTTATCTTTTTCTTTTCCACCTCAATTGCTAAATCTTGGGATATATTTTGAATTGCAGCATTCTTCTCATCATCTCCTATCATGATGCAGAGAATACGATCTTCTTTCTGCACCTCATCTTTGTCATCATCATCAACTTCTACTGTTTTTGGTATTTCTTGCTTCAATTTTTCCATCTTTTTCTTCTTCCATTCCTTCCTGTCTTCAACAACTTGTACATGACACCTTTGTGGACTTCTGGTAAACAAGATTGTTCCAGTATTCCAGTCAATTTCAGGATTGTGGATTTTAAGCCAGGTTTCTCCAAGTATGAGATTGACTTTTCCCAGTCCTGTAACACAGAATGTCGTTCATTCTGTATGATTTTGGACTTTGACAATTAAATCCACAGTTTCAGTGATGGATCCTTGTTCGTTTTTGGTTCCATTGATGTTGTAGACTGGTATAGTGATAGAAAGTCTCTTTGTGTTTAGACAATTTGTTTTCACAAATTCTTTGTCTATGTAACATGTAGTGGCTCCTGAATCTAGTGATCGTTACTGTTTGTCCATTCTCTGGTACCTTGATCTCGACTTTAACCATGGGTAGATCTGTCCTGACTCCCATGATTACATGCTTTTCTTTTTCTTGAGAGGGCATACTCTCAGATGTCTTTTCCTTCTCAGTCTTTTTCTCTGATGCAATGTTGTTAAATACTATTTCATCAATAGGATCACATACATTTGCATGATCAACAGCACCATTGTCTGGAGTAAGTACTGAGAACATATTCTTGGACAGTCCAGCAACATCTACTGGCTGTCCTTTGCAAAACCCTCCTTCTTTCTTCTTTCTCCTTCATCAAATATCAACTTTTTGAAATCAACTGTGGACATCTGTCTAATCTCCTCATGTATCTCTCTGATATTCTTCCTCTGTGGGCAGATGTTTGCCCTATGCCCTTCTTTCCTGCAATTGAAACAAATCAAGGGTCTTCTTTGCTGTGCTGCATCCACATCCATAGGCACTGTTGCATTACTAGCCTTTTGTGTACCTGTGTTTGGCTGATAGTTGGCTTGTTGTGTGTATCTGGGGGTCCATTGTGATGGACCCCTGGATTGCATAAGCTGGCGATATTCTNATATGCCTATCTGCTTGTTGAGCCATTCTTTGCCAATCTAGGTAGGTAGTGGGGAGTGGGTTGATATTATAGATGCAATTTAATACATCACTGTTTAATCCTCTCTTGTAGCAATCAATGAGTGCATGCTCATCATAGAGTGTTTTTGCTGCTAAGAGAAGGAATTCAGTGGTGTATTCATCTGCTGTTTTCCCCATTTGTTGTAATTTGTGTAGGGCTTGTTGTGCAGTGTGTGCCTCATCAGGATCTCCAAATTGTTCATGTAATTTTGTGTCGAATTTGACCCAATCTCAGAATGGCATGGGATATAATGGGTTGAGGGGATTAGCCTCATGAAGTTGCTGTTTTGTGACTTGCAGATTTCACCATGCTTCTGCTGAGCCTCCTATCATATAGGAAAGGGCATAAGTGATTCAATCACTATCTGACCACATTTTGTTTGCTGCAAATACCAGGAATAATTCTTGG
Organism: Albatrellus ellisii; assembly: GCA_003314395.1. NCBI lineage: Eukaryota > Fungi > Basidiomycota > Agaricomycetes > Russulales > Albatrellaceae > Albatrellus > Albatrellus ellisii. The sequence continues at coordinate 7,263 of QLPN01003609.1, forward strand.
ACAAACAAATCAAGTTTGTCTTGCTTCCCTGAGAATGCTGTAGGTGCAGAAACTTTTACCCAGTGTTGGGCAAATATGTGGGCTGATTGGATGTTTGGCTGGCCAGAGGAGTTGGTGGGAATAGCTGGGGGGGGGGTATTGAAGGATAGGCTTGTTGCCACATCATTGTTGTGATATCCTTCATATTTTTGGCTATGTCTGCCATTGTGGTTCCCAGACTGATTATCACGTTGCCTTGCTCCTTCTGTATGTGCTGTTGTTGTTTCATCTGATTGCTCATCATCTCCATCACTTCCTCTACATCTAGGAGTCTGAGTCTCCTTGTTTTGTCTGCTTCTCTTCTTTCCCTTTCTCATTCTACTGAGGAGTCTTTGACCATCAGTGCTGGTTCTCTCATGTCCCAATTGCTTGGCCCTGGTTGCATCATTGTTTGTTTCTAAAAATGAACACCTGGGGGAACAAATTATAATAGGGGCTGGAGTGGTCGAAGTAGTTTGGAAAGAAATGCCACAGGAATTCCTCAGGATGGTCATTGTAATAGGGGTTGTGTAGTTTGAAGAACCAGATCACCTGTTGTTGTCTGTAGTTGTAGGCATTGGCATAGAAGTGGAGGAGAGCAATAGAAGTCAACCAATGAGTTGGTGGTGGAAGAGAGCTAAACCCGGTGTAGGATTTGCCAGATCTAGTTCTCTTTTCCCCATGTAGAATGCGTGGAATGGTGAAAATAAGATTGTGTGAAGTGAAAACTCACTATTCTTTTTTCAAGGGAATAGGCCTTTCAACACAAAATGTAAGGTGGATGTATGGAAGTATGTACTAGTATATAACTGCTACTAGTACTACGAAAGAGATTCTGTTATAGTAAAAGGTATTGTACTCCTGGTCTGAACAGTTGTCAGGAGGTTCTGCAATGCCCAACTAAGTGGTAGACACCCTAGCACTGCTCGCTGAGGTAATATATGGCCTGGTGCTGCAGCTGAACTATGAAGAACAGAGACCTAAATACAATACAATGCTCTCTTTGAGCAAGGAGGGAGGGGAATGATGGTTTAGAGATGTGTGTGTGAAGTCACTGAGGGTAGAGCTTTATACAATTGTGAGGTGCACGCTAAGACAGCAAGGTCACAACTGAAAGGAAAGGGGGATTGGTGAGGAAGGAGACAATACACCTTAAGAATAGTCATGCTGTATAGTGGATATCTCAGATGTATAAAGCTGAAGAACTATCTACTACATGAGACTCCTTATATACTACAGGGATCAGTGCACAGACCATGTGCTGTCACTGTAGGGCAGGCATATGTAACTGAGATGTGCAGCATCTGTGAGAAGTATCAGTAATCAATGCACAGCATTGCACTGCATCAGTAAGTGTCTGTGGGAAATGTAGTCATAAATGTATAGTAAGCACCCTGATGATTAAGTGAACATGAGTCATAGATAATTGTGATAAGATCTACTGATAATCGGATAAGATGAGATAAGATATCTCTAGTAGATCTTGAGTGATAAGGATGAAAGAAATCATAAAATGAAAGGAAAAATAAGTACGTTCTGACATTATCTGTGAAAGTATACATAACTTATTGCAACAGAAAATAAAAGGAGATAGTAATCTATCTATCTACAGACCAACCCAAACTTACAGATCAATTCCAATTATGTCTCCAGCTGTAAAGTATAGACCTGTTGTGTTTCAACATTCACTAAATAAGACATAATTAAATACTAATCTGCAACATTATCCATAAGCTGCAACAGACCTTGTCCATGTCCCTGTCCTGTCCCCATCCCTGTCCCCATCCCTATTGATCATCACTGGCTATCACTCATGAAAATCCATACCCATAGAAATGATGGCATGCAGTAGTATTGTAAATTACAAATTGATAGAAGAAAATACCTCTTAAACTGTGAAAGACACAGCAAAACAGAAACATCAACTGTATGGTAACTATTGCAGACTTGAAAACTAATAGAATCATACCCATACCCATACCCATACCCATACCCAAGCATACCCATTGGCAAGGTGTGTGCAGGTGAATTGTACTAACAATGATCACTACTCATACATGTCCTTGTCCATCAACCCAGGAACTCTGCACCTGTGAAAGAGATGATTGTCAGAAAATAAAAGAGAAAAATATGGTAATCAACACTACCAAAGTATTTAAGTGTAGATGCATAAAATAGAAGAAAGTCAAAGACCAACATGATTGTAGAGCCAAAGTACCCAGCCCACTTGCAGGCACAATGATACTCATGGATACAGTAGCATGATTCAATACAGAAAAACATAGTCCAAACATTCTGCCTAACATGTTATTGTTTAAAAAGATAGTATCAACACCAAAATATTTATAAAATGTCAAGAGAGTAAACACCTGTTGCATTGAAATATCAACTAGTAAGACATGATCACAGTTGTAGATATATGTAGCAACAGAGAATAAAAGGAAAGAATGATAGATGATGAACAATAGGCACAAAGTTGAATATAATTGATAATTCTGTTGACAGAACACATACCTGTGATGTTGTAGGGAAGTTGAGGGTTCCTATGTGAGTTGAGGATGAATGAATGAAAGGAAAGAGGGCACAACATTTGTCTGCCAGCATGCACACAGGAGGAATGTGTGGCACACCATGCAGTGGTGGCATGTGTCAGACTCCTACCGCTGACTTTATTCCCTACCGTTATTTTATCTTTTCTTTTACTTTCTTTTATGTTTTCCTTTATATCATCTGATAAGATAAGATCTTCATCTTATCTTTTAT
>QLPN01003609.1:12658-24246 GCA_003314395.1 Albatrellus ellisii
TCATTTTAAGTGTCACTAAGACATCCTAAACTCATTATCCTGGATCCTTGACTAGTCATCAGCAGTATCATCCTCATTACTATCTCATTGATCCCTTTATTCATTGTCATCCAGAATGGTTATTATGCCTATCAAGCACATACCAATCGCCTTGTTACCAGGGGTATTGTTATATCAAACCTTCCCTAAGACTGTCCAATAGGCTGCTCTTAGCAGCTAGCATGACTGTGTCAATGTGCACAAGTGCCATGCCATCCTCAAATATGACTGCATCACATCCAAAGTGTGGGATTACCTGCATGAGTACTGCTTTGGGGACAGGCAAGCACAGGTTGGGCATGTCAGGGTATGTAGACTGAAGTCAAGTGACATGTGCACTGAATTGGCTGTTCCTGCAACCTGCTTTGCAATATCACACCCACTCAACTCCAGTGCAGGTGGGTAGGGGGCACACACTGTTGACACAGTGGCAACATAGGTACACAGGTGTCAGTAAGCAGAAAGGGGTGCAAGAAAAGAGGACACACCCAAACCTCTTCCCTGGGGGCAGTACCTTGAGCAGTGTGCTGAGCACATCTGCCATCATAGTGTACACAGAGTTACCTACATCACCCACACATGTCCAGCATGCAAAAGAAGGGGAAACAGGTCAGCAAGTAGGGATATGGAGAAAAGGGAGGGTCAGCAGATATGTGTGGGGCAGAGGAGGTACTGGCCTGCCACTGTGCTAAATGTGCATGCCAGATTTGATGTGCTCTATGTGCTGTGGTTCAAGCTGTTGAAATATGAGCACTGTGCAGACAATGAACATGGGAAATTTCTTGCAAACATGCTAAGGGTGTGTTTCTGTTCATGCACCATATTTCAGTATCTACTAGATATCAAATTGTAGGCCCAGCCCAAGGCAAAAATCACAGGGATAGGGAAATCACAAGGATAGGGAGTGAATGGAGTGAGCTCAACAGCCCAAAATACAATATGAGCTGCCTCACAACAGCACTGCTGCTGCCATGATATGCACAGCTGGGGGTGGTGCAGGCCCATGTGGCCTCATGCACTGTGCAGTTGCCAGTCAGCACCTTGGCCACACAGTGCCTGTTGGGTGCACTGTGGTGGTGGTGCAGTACTGGGCCATGCATGGTGTGCTGTTCAGATGGTGGCTGCACAGGCAGGTAGGGGGGCCACATGCTGTTGCAGTGGTGGCATGGGCACATGGGTGGGCACAGGAGGATGGATGTACCAATTGCCCACATCATCTTCAGTGGATGTGGGCAGTGGGTATGCTGCCATGCAATGACATGGCACTTACCATGCTCATGGGACTGCTGGACTGTTGAAGATTATGTGCATGCTACCCACATTTTGTTTGGCTTTGTCCCTTCTCTCCCCACATACATGCACATACTCTGTACATACACAGTACATACTTACAATCTCCTTTCTTCCTCAGACCTCACATGGCATGACCCACTCACTATCCCAGGATGATGTGCATCCCTCCTATATATGGGCATCCTTATACTTACCAGTACACTCTCTGCCCCAACCTTACAGGGTGAACACTATATAAGATGGACTCCATACCTTACATCTCCTCAGACATCTTACCCTCTGTCTGAGTGAGTATTTCTTTACTTCCATCTTATTCTCTCCTCACTCCTTCCCTGCAGTGTACTCTTACCACATCATGTTGCTCACTTGCATTCACTACCACTCATACTTGCTGCAGCTCATGTTAGCTGCTCTCTCCCCTTATGGGGACACACTTACACTTGTATTATCAATCATGCTGTTTGTCATTGCTTGCCAAAGCCTGTGCATACATGGACTCCTAGTCAAACATTGTCTCTGCATCCCTCACCACTTGGCTGGACCTCTACAAGATCAAGAGCAACACAGTCCACAAATGAATCACAGAGGAAAGTGACTGCATCTTAGGCAACTCAAGCACTACTCCCCCTCATTTGCACAGTGTGTGCATGGCTTCACAGCCTCAACCACTCAGCCATTATCACCCTTCTCATAATCCCCTGGTCTCATGTTGAATGGCAGACCCTGCACCAACCAATACACCTGCACAAAATGTGGTCCTGGTGGCCACACCAACAAATTTTGCACCCAAAGAAGAAGAGAGCTAAGGAAAATACTGCTGCTAAGTCTGTTATTGCTACTGCCATCATTGACCCACCACCTCCCATACCTCCCACTGTAACTACTACTCTTAACATGATGGGGGCCAACACCACAACTTTGTTTGATTTTGACATGTGCAACAACTGGATGCTGGATAGTGGTGTGAGCAACCACATTACTCTACACACCTCAGACTTTGTACCCAGGTCTGTGCCCAACACTCCCAGACCTATTCATTTAGGCAACAACTCAACCATTCCCTACCCCAGGATTGGAACAGTTGAAGCCATCACAAACATTGAAGAAATCATGCAACAAATCATGCTCCAATGCATCCTGTATGCACCAGAAGCTGGTACAAGATTCATCTTGATTCCCCAGCTCACTGCAAAAGATCTATGCATGGTCTACACAAAAAATGACTGTAGAATATCCACACCAGATATAGTGACTCAGGTGATCAGAACAAAGCAACATGGCACATACTGGCAACCACTCACCATCACCTTGTTGTCCACCCTTGCCTTGCTTTCCACCCTCAAGACCTCCTATGCAACCTGGCACACATGCTTGGCTCACACACCCCACACTCTCTTACACAAGCTCTCTACCATGACAAGTATTATTGGCTTCAATGTAAACACTGCCAGTGCCATTAATGCCACCCCTTGTGAAGGGTGTGCATTTGGAAAGCTGGCTTGAAAACCCTTTCATTGCTTGACCAAATGTGCAACACATCCACTGGATCTTGTACATAGTGACCTAGTGGGACCCATTGCAATGAAATCCCTACAGGGTTCATTGTATCTTGCATCCTTCATCTCAGGTCACACAATTGCTATACCACTTGTCACCAAGGATGATTTCTCATGAGCCCTTATGACTTTCCTGTCATGGGCCAAAACACAGACCAAACAGAAGCTGAAAGTCTTGCAGAGTGACAGAGGTAGTGAGTACATTAACTCAGCCATTTCTACATGCAGGCTTGGGCAAGCAAAGACAAACAGTATGATTGCTAACATAAGGGGAGAGAGCAGTGAGCATGAACTGCAGTGATGGAGATGAGATGTGAGTGCAGTAAGGTGACACAACACAATAGAGAGCTGCAAGGATGTGAGAAGTGTAGAATAAGATGGGGAAGTGTAATACTCACTCAGATAATATGAAAGACATCTGAGGAGATCATAGACAAAGAGACCATCTTAAGTAGATGTCTGCACATAAGGTTACAGCAGAGTGTAAGTGGAGGGATACAAGGGTGCCCATAAGTAGAGGGGACATGTGTCATCCCAGTGTAATGAGTGGGGCACACTGTGGGATATTCACATAGATGGTGAAGGTCATAGTATTTGTATAAGTAATGCATACATACTAAGTACATGTGTAGCAAGCTGCAGTGAGCTAGGAAGGAAGCTGAACAAAAATAGAGGAAAAGCATATAGAAAACTCAACACCATTTGGGGGATTTTGCAACAGAATGGAACCTTGCACAACCTTATGGCACCATACTCTCCAGTGCAAAACAGTCATGCAGAACAGTGGAATTGTATAGTCATCAACTCCACCCAATCACTCCTGCATGGTGCATATGGTTCTGGGAACACACACCCCAAGTCTCCATACTGGTCTACAACTGCACACCTCAGCATGCTTGTGACTGGACATCACCCCATCAACTATGGCATGATGGTCATGTCCCTGACATCTCTTATCTGCAAGTGGTTGGGTGCCTTGCATACCATCCCAGCAGAGCAACAGAACAAACTTGACCCCCAGGCTAAAGCCATGGTCTTCACTGGGTATGAGCCTGGCTCCAAAGCCTGGAGATTCTAGGATTGTGTATCTCACTGAATTATTATTTCCTGGGACACTGTATTTGATGAGCTAACCTTTCCATTTCACCTGCAACCTCTGCCCATGTGTCAACCTCATTGCTACTGCCTCCACCAGATGCTCCATTGTCCAACTCTGATTCAGACTCACCACCACCATCTGAAACTCAAATGGAACTGTCTGGCATGGAACATGCAGCCTTGGCCTCTGTGCCTGCCATGACAGCAGTCACTCCCACAGATGCTCTGCTGTCTGACTTACTCTTCCTCCTGTTCCTTATGCAACTCCCATGTCACCTCCTCACATGCATGGACCTCAACTGCCCATCATGCCACCATCTGTAGCACTGCTGGTACTTACTCAGACACATGCTACCCACTTCTCAGACCACATCCCTGGTGTCATTATCCCACATGCTGGTTATGACGGGGATGGTGGCCAAGGCCATGTGCAACATGCTGCACTATTGGGTGAGCCTGAACCCACTTCCACCTTGTTGAACCCCATCACACCAGCACCACTGCCATCCTCTCCTACCACAAGTGCAGTTCCCATGAAACACATCATGCCTATGCCTCCTCCATGGTGTTTGATGCATGCCACATGACAGCCTGCTTGGTATGGTGACAGGCCATATGCTGATGTCTTGCATGACTCTTCTAGTGATGATGATGATTTCATTACCCTGGGTGCTGGCCCCTCTCTCTCTCTGCTCTCCTTGCCACAGCCACCACCTCTGGTGACCCTCTCACTTTACACATTGCCCACACATTGCCCACATGTTGCTGAATGCCATGGAATGGGATGTTGCCTGCTGCTATGAACTCAACATGCTCAAGGGGATGGGCACATGGACCCTTGTTGACCTGCTGCCTGGCTGTACAGCCATACCTAACAAGGGGGTTTTTAAGCTCAAAAATGACAACCATTACCACATGCAGCTAGTTTCCAAGTGGTTTAAGTCCTGGGGATAGACTATGAGGAGGTCTTTTCCCCAGTCACATGATTCAAGTCTCTCCATCTCCTCTTCACCCTAGCTGTGGCTCACAACTGGCATGTCCTGTCAGGATGCATTATTTTTCTTTTCATTTTTACAAATTTCTTTTATCTTATCACTCAAGATCTATATTACATCTTATCTTATCTGATTATATCTTTCACAATAATCTATGATTCATTCACAATTCGTCATCAGGCCAATTACTCATTACTTATGACACATATTCTCACAATGACTGTGCAATGCTGCACATTACTTACTGATCATTCTCATGCATGCTGTGCATGACATCATGCTATCCTCACTACTATACTTCAAATGCCTGCCCTACAGTGACATACATGGTCTGTGTGCACAGGCATTTATTATATATACTGTACTTCATAGTGTACTTGTTCTTTAGCTTAGTACTTCTGAGATATCCACTTCATAGCGAGTTAGTCTCTGAGAATACTACCATCCTTTTCCCTTTCCTCTTCATAAGTCTGTTGTGTGACCTCACTATTAGCATCAGCCTCACATGTCCACTCAATGGACATCAAAAGTGTATTCCTCAACAGAGACATAGAAGAAGAATTGTACATGCAGCAGCCTGATGGGTTTGACATTCCCAGCCTTGCTGACAAGGTCTGCCACCTACACAAGTCTATCATGGGCTTAAACAGGCAGTGAGGCAGTGGAATGCCAAGGTGGATGCATCCCTCATCAAACTCTCTCTTGACTGTGTCTCCTCCAATGCCAGCTTATATGTTTGGCATGGTGGGGCCTCATTCCTCTTCCTCATCCTGTATGTCAATGACATTACCACCTTTGGCAGTGACCTGGAGGAGGTGCTGGAGCTCAAGTGGGCACTGTTGCTTGTGTTTGACATGACTGACCTTGGTGAGACCATGAGCTACTTATGTCTCAAAGTCACCCATGATCACACACACCAGACACTTTCTCTCTGCCAGTCCTGGTACATCACTGGTGTCATTGCACATTTCAGCATGGTAGGTTGCAACTCTGTCACCACACCTCTGCTTCCCTCCTCCAGCCTAGTGCCATATACTGGCACTGCAAGTACATCTGCTTGCTTGGCCTACCAGAAAGTCATTGGCAGCCTGCACTATGCTACAATCATCAGCCACCCAGACATTGCTTTCACACTGGGTTCCCTGGCTCACTATGCTGCCATCCCCTTGCTGGACCATGCATCCACCACCAAGCATGTCCTCAGATACTTGTTGGGCACAACCATGCATAGGTTATGTTTTGACAGCATGAGCAACAGTGAAATCTCTGCACACTCTGACTTGGACTGGGCCACATCCCTTGTGGACTGCCACTCCACCAGGGTGTTTGTGTTCTTCCTCCAGTGTGGCCATCTCTTGGTTGTCAAAGCACCAATGCATTGTCTCCCTTTCATCCACTGAGGTGGAGTATATTGCCCTGTCTCAAGCCACAGTCCAAGCTGCCTGGTACTGGAACATCACTGATGAACTTGGGATTCCTCTGTCTCCCCCCTGATGCTTTGTGGTGATAACAAGGGCCCTGTCAACCTCACCAACAACCCAATCATTGGCAAAGGCACCAAGTACATCTCCATCAAGTTCCACTTTATTCAGCAGTGCATTAAGCAGGGCTTGGTCATCCTCTGGCATCTTCCATCTGCAGCCATTATTGTGGACTCCCTCACCAAGCCACTGCCATGCATTGCATTCAAGGTGCAACTCACCATTCTTGGTCTTGTTCCTGTTGCTGCACTGAACATGGGGGGTGTTGAACATTCATATGTTTACCTACTCACATTTTGTTCAGCTTACTTCCTTCCTCATACACATACTCCATACCTACACAATACATACTACATTCTTACATCTGTGGATCACCCACACTTGTTTGCAAACACTCACACTCCACAACATACTCTGCATGATGCACATCACCTCTATTAGGCAGTCCTTATTCTTCACTATTCCACTCTCCACTATAACCTCATATGTGGACACTACTTAAGATGGTCTCTCTACCTACAACCTCCACAGACATCTTCTACACAGTCTTGGTGAGTACTCCCCCATCTTACTCTCTCTCTATTTATCACTTCCCTGCAGCCTCTCTTCTACTACATTGTGGCACCTACTGTGCTCACACTCTCATCTCTGCTGCAGATATGCTGTCCACCCTCTCCCCATTCAGGGATATGCTTTCCCAAGCCTGCATGTACAAGAAATATGTCCTTGAGCTTCCACACTGGACAGCATTGCATGTTCTACACAGATGCTTAACCAATAGTGTTCCTTAACCTCCTTGATAATTACTTTAATCTTCTCAGTCCTAGTACTGAGCCACATGGTTGTTGTGTGTCAACCACTTGTATGACAATGACCCACATGTGGTGTGCAAATTGAGATTCTTTGATGACCCAGGAATCAGTGAGGGGCAAGCCCAATGGTGTCAATACCTGAGGAAAGGCTTGGGGACAACAATTCATCAGTGGAAATAGGAGTAATGGCATGCTGCAAGCATGGCTGTTGTGATGATGGCAGTGTTGGGAGAGTCCTCAATGTTGGACTTGGAGGTAGCTGAGCAGGGTTCCTCATGGCATACCACTGAGCTAGTACATCAACAGCAGGGCTGAATTGTGTATTGGTAAATTGGGGCCTATACCCATGTTGCCCAAAGTCAGCTGCATCTGGAAATGCCAAGTTTTGATGAGAACAGGCTTCAGAGGGGACATCCAGTGCAGGATGATGGGGATAGATATCCTGAACATTGGCCTGTTCAGAAGCCAGTACTGTCATGGATATGAGAGTATGAGTATGAGTATGAGTATGAGTACTGTTGTCAGATGAACAATCATACTGCTGTGGACATCCTGAGGGGTATAAGGGTTTGAATGATTGCCATAATGATCCATGGGAGAGTTTCAAGGAGGGATATTAATTAGAAGAGAATGAAATGAAATGTTGAGATAAAAATGACAGGATGCACTGTCTCCACAAGGAACAGAGACTGCACTTGAGAAAAGTTTCATAGTGTCATTATACCATTGTAGCATGGTGGTATGCATGCTTAGGGGTCATGCTACATATGTTCTGTAGTGTGTTTCATTTGCACAAAGCTCTACATTACAAAAAAGTGGTATTGTGACTCTATGCAAAATCAGATAGTGCTAAGAGTGGCCTATTGGATGGTCTTAGGGAAGGTTTGCTATAACAATACCCCTGGTAACAAGGTAGTGGGTACATGCTTGGTAAGCATAGTAACTGTTCCTGATAACAATGAAGAGTGGAATCACCAAAATAGTGATGAGGATGATACTGCCTATGACTAAACAAGTATACTATGAGGCACACACTTATACAGCAAGGTCACAAGTGTAAGAGAGGAGTGAAGGCAAAGGGATGAGACAATACACCTAAGATGAGTCACACTAGTAGGTGGATATCTCAAATGTATAAAGCTAAAGAAATACATACTACAGAAGTGCCCTACATATACTAGAGAGATCAGTGCATGGACCATGTGGTATCACTATAGGGCAGGCATATGTAAGTAAGATGTGCAGCATTGCACAGCATCAATAAGCATCTGTGGAAAATGTAGTCATAGTGGTATAGTAAGTGGTCCAATGATGAATGGATATGAGTCATAGATAATCACAATAAGATCTACTGATGATCTGATAAGATGAGATAAGATATCTCTTGTAGATCTTGAGCAATAATGGTAAAATAAATTGTAAAATGAAGAGAAAAATAAGTATGTTCTGACAGATACAGTGTGACAAGTTTAGGATGTCTTAGCAACACTTAGAGTGACTTAGAGATCTTAGACTTAGTTCTTAGAGATGAAGCAAGTTGGTAGTGAGGTCAAGTGCAGTAAAGGAGAATCCCTAGATTGTGAAGTTGACAAGACTGGGGTTTAAGACCACCAGTCTTTCAACTATTTATACAGAACTAGAGTGTTAAAGATAGTACAAGTAGATAAGGTTCATTGATCAACAATGATTGCACAGCAATCAATGAAGTCACATGATCTGGGATGCATCTGTGAATATAGTAAGTGGCTCAGCTACAAACACAAAAAGAACTAGAGGTAAACAAAGATAAACAAAAAGTAAGATGAGACAAGTCCTTGCTAAATGTATAGTGATAGTCCTTAGCAAGTAGATGTAAATAAATAAAGAAAGATAAAGAAAAAAGATAAGTCTTTATAGTACTTGGAGCTTAGCTCACACTTAAGTATGTAAATACTTAAGTATTATAAAGAGAAAAGGAAAATGAGTCCTTACTATAAGTAGGAGCTAAGCTCACTGCTGTAGTTAATACTACACTTATAGTAAGTAAAATATAAGAAATAAAAAGGAGAAAAATAAAAATAAAAATAAAACCATTACAAGGTGCCAAAGCAAGTGCCTCATACAGATAGTAGCACATGATAGAGCTCTTTGCTAAAGAAGTTATTCAAGTAAAATGAAGTTGGAATCTCTAATACATTACTTGAATTCACTCTGCTATCCCTTGTTGGTCCAAAAGCCAGGATGATATCAACTGCATGCAGAACACCTGTCAATGGAATAACATCACACATTCTAACCTGTTGGCCATGTGTATGTGATGCAGCAGAACAAAAATGGCACCATAGCAGGTACATGTCAATATTTGGTTCCTAAAGGAGAACACCATCTTCATTTTTCTTTCCAGCAAATGTGAACATCTGGACATAAGCTAAAGGGGGGATGGAACATTGGCCCAATGATCAACTGGTTCAAAGATAATCTGGACTTCAGCAATCTGTACTGCTATCAAAACAGTGTTCTTGTCAGACAAGCACCCCATTAAATGTAAATGTACAATACTAGCAGCAGCTTACATTCTATGGTAGATGGTATGCCTGGTTCTGAGGAGTTGATCATGACTGCATCACACTTGCCAAGTGGATATTCAGTAGATGGTGGTTGTGCTTCTACTGTCTCCAGTTATGCAACAATCTCCTTCTGATGAAAGGAGTGTGACTGGATTTTGAACTTGAACCAAACTTGAATATGGTCAAACCCCAGTGGAGTTTGTCCCTGTGAGATTCAACACTCACCTTGCTGCTGATATGAAAAGCCTGAAAGATAGTCATCCAGTGCTGGTATGAAATCTGGAAGTTGGTATGTAGCAGTAGCATTAGCAAGGGGAAGGTGGGGAATGTCAGTGTTATGAGGTACTTGCTTTGGCACCTTGTAACAGACCTGTTTTTTTTCTTTCTTTTTTCTTTTTTCTTACTTCCCAGTAAAGTGGAGTATTATTACTACAAGTGTGAGCTTAGCTCCACTTTACTTAGTAAGGACTTATCTTTCCTTATAGTACTTTAGTATTTACATACTAGAGTGTGAGCTTAGCTCCAAGTACTATAAGGCATCTTATCTTTCTTTTATCTTCCTTTATTGATTATAACATTTACTTGCTAAGGACTATCACCATACAATTAACAAGGACTCATCCTATCTTATCTTTATTTGTCTTTGTTTATGTCTCATTTCACTCATGCTTGCAGCTACATTTACTTACTTCACTATGGACACATCTTAGTCACATGATCTCATTGATTGCTGCACAATCATCACTGATCTATTAGGAACATTTACATTGCCTATTACAACCACCTCATTACCAGGAGCACTACATTGAACAATCCCTAAGACCATCCAATAGGCTGGTCTTAGCACACTCCATGGACATCAAGTCAGCATTCCTCAATGGAGACTTAGATGAAGACATCTACATGATGTTATGAGGCACTTGCTTTGGCACCTCATAATGGACTTGGGTTTCTTTTTTCTTTCTTTTCTCTTATCTTACTAGTAAAGTGTAGTATTATTACTACAAGTGTGAGCTTAGCTCCATTTTACTTAGTAAGGACTCTATTCCTTTTCTGGTATAGTACTACAGTATTTATTACTCCAAGTACTATAAAGGCTTATCTTCTTATCTTTCTTTCTTTATCTACATTTACTTGCTAAGGACTATCATTATACAATTAGCAAGGACTCACCTTTCTCATGTTTATTCACCTTTGTCTATCTCTCATTTTCACACTTGTGGCTACTTTACAACTAGCTTACTATGGATACATCCTAGGTCATGTGACTTTGTCAATTGCTGTGCAATCATTGTTGATCCAAGAACCTTACTTACTTGTACTATCATTAGGACTCTGGTTTTGTACAAGTAGTTGAAAGACAATGGTCTTAAACCCTAGTCTTGTCAACTTTGCAATCTAGGAATTCTCCTACACTGTGCTTGACCTAAGCTTGCTACAAAAACTCACTTCAACTCCTAAGAACTAAGTCTATAATCTCTAAGTCACTCTAAGTGTCACTAAGACATCCTAAACTCATCACTCTGGATCCTCATTTAGTCATTGGCAGTACCATCCTCATCACTATACCATTGATCCCACTCTTCATCATCATCAGGAATGTTTGCTATGCTTACCAAGCACATACCAACTACCTTGTTACCAGGGGTATAGTTATCACAAACTTTCCCTGAGACCATCCAATAGGCTGCTCTTAGCACATGGCACAACCCCAAGGATTCATAGAGAAGGGATCAGAGGGAAAAGTGTGCAAACTCAGAAAGTTGAT
>QLPN01003610.1:2123-15309 GCA_003314395.1 Albatrellus ellisii
CTCAGCATCCTACCACTACTCAGACACGTGCAACACGGACTGCTTCTTGACCTTTTCGTAACTTGATCGCAGGCTTGGGGTGGGGGAGGAAGAGTCGAGACGACTCGGAACGGTCTGGACGAGCCTACCTTGGCTGCGGCAGGAGGAAGATACCAGCTGCAGGGGCCAGCAGGGCCACAGAGCCGTCTTGTGATGGGTAACTTATATCACGAGGAGCACGACCACCTCCTTACATGCGTTCTGCGTGTGCATCGATCGCTGCTTGCACTCACTTCCTTTCAAGCTGGCCCTCAACTACACTTGCTGTGACTGCTGCTATGCCCTCCCTCTGATGCACCTTGGACTCGTAGAATTCGGTTTCCCAGCCATATTTTCCCTCACCACAAAGTATCCACTTCATCTGGAAAGGATTGGCTGAAGAGGCTACAGCCTACAGCATCAGTGGGCTCCACACTCGGCGCACGCCCACTTTATATTTGTAATGGTCTATTAGCTATCGTATTTGAGAACAATGGAATGATACACAAGACGATATTAATTACAGACCACTCTAAACAGCCATTGAGGATAACCAATACCATTATCCTGCTTCAATGCTCGTCTACCTAACAGTCAGACCTAGTTGTATCAGATGAGATAATAAAAAGACCCACCAGACTGTGCCAATGCCACAAGTGCACCTATGGATGATGATCATACACACGATTGTGCATCATGGGGATATGATCTTGTTTTGACATTCCACTGTCAAATGGTCAGACTTTGCATAATCAGCACAGGCAAAAAATTGCTTACCATGCTGTGCCAATGCTGTGAATGCAGCCAAGGATGATTGTCGTACATACCAGTTGGGATCATGAAGTAGCTGTTGAAGATAGGCAATAATGCCCGACTGAGTGTGCATGCAGGATATGGGAGACAGTTGCGACTATGATATACACCAATGTTAGAAGGTAAGAGAAGCTCATTGCTATGAGCGAAACAGGTAGTGGCATTGATGCTGCAGCAGAGTTCTGCAGCAGAGTTATAAGTAGTTGCAATCGCAGTAGGGCAAAGCAACGTGGTTTAAATACGCTGCAGGGTAGAAGTAAGAAGGTGTAGGAGATAAGATAGGGGAGTACTCACTCAGACAGGCAGGTAAGATGTCTGAGTGGGTTTGTATCGTGGGGTGTCTATCTTATGTAGCATAGTGTAGTAAGGTTGCAGCAGAGACTGTAAGTGAAATACAACGACTGCTATAGTGGGAGCGACGTGTGTCGCTCATGATACGTGTGGAGTGGGTAGTCCAATGAGGATGCATGAAGAAGTGTTGTATGTATGCGTGTAGTAAAGGAAGCCGAACGATAATGTATATGGTACGTACAGTGTTTCGTCAATACTGAGTACACCAAGTATCTTTTCATTCATCAGCATTGAATAATTATGATGGCGAAATAGTATACCATTGAAGGTCATTGTCGAAATGGTCCCAATTGGTGCAAGTCTTGTATCCTCATATACAGTGTCTTTTTATATCAAGTCCCCAAGCCGATTACATGGGCTGGCGCAAAGCAACTCAGGACAACTATGAACTAGAATTATGTGGAAGCCTGCTGGCTGGCAGGCCACGCCGAAAAGGACACAAAAGCTACAAGACCATGTTGTATAGCCAACCTATACATTGTGATAAGAGAATGCTGGCATAATGTCCCAAAATAGTAACCAGGTGTTAGGGTTTGGCACACATAAGTGGCTAAACACCTTTACAGAAGATTCAAGGAACTTCGAAGCGAATGACAGAGATGAATAGCCAGACAATGCTGCTATGATGCAACAAAGACAAGATACAATGAAGGAGGTTAAGCTACTTCAATGTATAGTAAGTCCTTCTTATAGTATTTGTATCTTCTGCGCTTATGACTACTGAAACAAAGATAGGCATAATAAGGGGGGTTACAGCCCCTTTGATAGCTCCACTGCAGTGTGCAAGTGGAGTGGAACATTGAAGAAAATGAAAGAACAAAGTAAAGATGTGGTGCATACTTTTGCAATAACAAAGGTTATTATAGACAGGTGTTCTTCTGCACAAGAAACACCAAAAAAGCATCCTAACAACAAGGACAAAAGCACTCAGTCTCAAAAACAACATGAGGACTCTATTTTATACCTAACAACAAGGACAAAAGCACTGATACCAGTCAGTCAGTAAGTTAAAGTAGTGTAAAATAAGATCTCACCTCAGTCTCAAAAACAACATGAGGACTGAGGAAAAAAAAGGCAGGGTATCATAAACAGGCTAGATAAACTACCTGTGGCTGGGAACTGTACAGTAGTGGAGTGATTGAGAGAGTAGGTAGATATCATATGTTTTTCTGTTGAGAGAAGACAAAAGTTTGCATGCATGTTGGCTTCTGCCAAGTTGCCTAAAAAGGAAGTAGTAAGTCATGCATGTGCCAGTTTGCAATTCCAACATGTACTTCTGGTTTCTGACAATAGCCCTCTCCTATACTCTTTTCACCTCAAAAAGAGAAGACTCTGTTAATTGTATGTGTCTGTGTCATTCCCATCATACCCATCATCACCATATCCCTCTTCTGCTAAACAAATATGCCACTGTTCTTGTCTGTGAATACACATGATTTAGATGTTCATCATTCCACTTGTTGCATTCTGGACAGCAAAGTTAGGTCTCATTGCATGGATAAGATGGCAGTCGAGTAGATGTTGATGTCTGAATAAAATGAGGTGCAATGCAATCTGCCCAACAATGACCCATTTGATGACAGTTCCAGCATATAAGAGGTCCTTTTCTCTTTCAGCATCACTTTGTGGCTCCTCCTTGTAGTTGATTTGCAATTTCCCCTACAGGTGGTAAGGGAGTGAGTATGGGTAAAGGGGGGGGACTAGGGAGTCGCATGATATATCCATGAGCCATGTGTGGGTGGAGCCTATTCTCGGCATCAGCATTGAGTAATCAATTGGATATCTCACCCAGACCCCAACACTGTTGGGATAAAAGATGCATGAGGTGAGTTTGGAATGCTTCCAATGCTCCTACACAATGATACCATCCCCTAAAATGATTCATGTCCACTGTCACCCCTGCATCATTCAGAAGCCAGGTTGCTCAGTTGAGACAGATGTTAGTGGGGAAGGTTATCATAATGTGGGCAAACTCAACCACGATGTAGGCATGGCATATGGGGTCTAGGTGGTTGGCTGGCATAGGCTTCACCATAGGATATTCATATCTTCCAGCATAACAAATCAGATTTTCTCCAAGATCAACATCTTGGATAGGTACAGCATGATCTGGGGTGGTGTGAAAGAGGGTGAGGGTTCAATAAAAGTAGTCAGCTGGGAGATCATGGAATATCTGTGCATTGATAGGGGCAACTGGAATAGGAGGAGGAGAAGGGCATTGATTGAAACACTCATCACAGAAACATGGAGTCATAGGATGCCCTAAGGCAAGATGAGTAGCAATAATTTGCAGAGTGTCAAAGTTGTAGAGATTGAGGGCATTGAGGGCATTGAAAGTAGTATGATATCATTGGGTGAGGTTGGTGTTTTGATGGATGTGTCAATCATGTGCAGGTAAAGCTGGGGGAGGTGTGACGATGAGAGGAGAGAGAAACATTATGCTGTGGTGTAAAGAGTCTGTGGATGGAGAACATAGAGGTCAATGACAGGGAATAGGAGAATCTTGGGCAGATTTGGGATAAATGGGAGATTGGTTACAGAACATTTGTGTAATATGTGCTGGTAAATCAGCAAAGGGATCAGGAGTGGGGGAATGATGGAAAGGAGAAACTGGAATAACCGGAGAAATAGGATGAGATGAAATGTCAGAAAGCAGGGATGACATGATTTAGAGAGAAGTGGCAGCTTCAACAAGATGCGATAGTTGTATAGTATACCAAGCAAAGAGGGAAACAATGACAAGAATATAGATGATGAGAAGGATGTCAATCACAAAGGTCATGAAAGAGATGTTGGTTTATGGTCTCCTCTCAAGTCCTTTTAAGGGGAATGAGAGAGGGTGGAAGTTGGATTGTAAATGGTCGTGGTGCAGAGGGATGATGTAGATGAAATGACTTGATGAGTTCTGAAGTGTGTTTCAGATCCTTTTGTGAAAGCCATTCATCTTTGGTTGAGGGATACCCTTTCCAATGTACAAGATATTGGAGGCGACCTTGGTGATACCATGATTGGAGGATATTTTCAACCTTGGTATGTTCCTCTCCTTCTGCAAGATCTGGAGGGGGTGGAGTATGATGTGGTCTGTATGCTGCTGTTTCAGTATATGAATGAAGGAGAGAAGCATGGAAGATTGGATGTATCTTCCAATGAGCTGGTAGGGATAAACAATATGTTACTGGGTCAATGATGGCAGTGATGGGGAAGGGGCCATATCATTTTGGTGCAAGTTTCAGAGAGGGGAAAGCAGAAGAAAGGTGGGTCACATCTAACCATACTCAGTTGTGGAGCTGATATGATGGATGATGGGTAGTGGATCTCCACATTCAATGTGCAATAGATTGCACAGCTGCTAGCTCCTTTTGGATGGTCTGTAAAAGAACTAGGCATTTGGAGATGGAGGGAAGGAAAGATGTAGTTGGGATGACTGGTTGAGCACAGGGATGATATCCCATAAGGAGGAAGAAAGGAGAATACTTCAAAGTGGAATGAATATGAGAATTATGTGCAAATTCTGTGGTAGTAAGGAGACTAGACCAGTCATCTTGTCTGGCAGTACAAAACATACACAGATATTGTTCCAATTCTTGATTCATTCATTCAGTTTGTCCATTGGTTTGAGGATGATACATGGTGGACATGGCTTGTGTGATGGATAGTTTTTGGCATAATTCTTTTGTGAATTTGGCTGTAAACTGAGATCCTCAATCTGAAATAATGCAACAGGGTAAGGGTAAGCCAAACCTCTTCCAAACATGATCTTTGTAAAGATCCACTGTTTGGGCTGCCATTATTGAAGAGTGACATGGAACAATTATGGTCATTTTGGTTATGTCATGATCCATAAACACCACTATGGCATCATAGCTGTTAGATAATGGAAGTTGTACAATAAAATCCATAGAGACTGTAGAAAAAGGCTCTGCTGTTGGTTCTGGCTTGATAGGAAGAAGGGGGATGGGTGTCTTGTTTGGTAAGTTTTTATACCCTTGACATATAGGGCATCCATTGATGAAGTCAAAGATGAATTTCTTCATCTTTGGCCACCAAAAGGTGCATTGTACTAAGTCTAGTGTTTTGAGTCATCCTGGGTGTCCTGCTGCTGGAGTGATATGGAAACTTTGGACGATGTTTTGTCTGAGTACGTTGTTTTTTGGGATGTAAATGTTAGCACGGGGTTTCTGCTCTTCGCCCCAGCACCTGCGCCCCACACTTACTTTACATAAGCTTGGTCTGTGTGCTGCTCTGCCTGTACTTAAAGGCATCTATAGGGACATTGATTGCCCAGTCGAGTAAGTTGAGTACTTACTCTCCCTCCCAGTCATGGACTACCTACTTGCTCTTTATTACTTTTATTTCACGTCCATGCTGGTCTTGCTGCTTCTGCTCAGGCTTCTGCCCAGTTTGTACCCACATGCTTGCACCAACTCCCTCTCAACTCCTTGAATGGAGTGCCCCAGCCTAAGGAGACTGCCACACTGATCCTCACATGTCAACAGTAAAGATGTCCAGAGTAATAAATTACCCCCTGTTCAATTGTCCAATGTTGTAGAAGTTGAGTTTTTGCTGGACTAGAAACATTAGCCTGAAGAAGTTGTGATATGTCAAGGACTTCATCATCCCAATCTGTGCATGCTTGGATACAAGGGAAAAAGGCATTGTCAATGACATTAGTGGAAACAGGATGGATGAACAAAGATGGGTCTAGAACAATTTGATCTTCATTATCATGACTACCATCATCATGATCTGGTTGTCACGATAATGCATTGGGTCAACCTGCTTTTGATCCAGTGACGTGTTTGATCTGAAAATCAAAGTGAGTTAGATATAAAGCCCATTGAGCTTATTGTTGTGACAATTCTTGGGCATCTCAGAATACTTCAAGATTTTTATGATCAGAGAGAATGGTAACACAATGAGGAGCACCTTCAAGGTATTGTTACCATTCTTCCAATGATTTGATGATGGCAAGCAATTCTCTGTCATAAATATCATAGTTATGTTCAGCTTCCAAAAAGGATTTTGACATAAATGCCACAGGATGCCATAGGCCATCCTCCCCTTTTGAGACAACACTGCTCCACAAGCATGTTTTGATGCATCACACTCCAATTGGAATGGCTTTGTCACATCAGGAGAAGTGAGGACTGGAGAAGAGAGAAATTTTGCCTTTAAAAGGTCAAAGGCCTCCTGTTGGGGTTGATCCCAATGCCAAGAAATGTCCTTTTTGGTAAGATCATGTAGGGGTCATGTAAGATGTGAAAAGTTGTGGATGAAATGTTGATAGAACCCTGCAAACCCCAAAAATGCACATACTTCCTTCAACTTTGTAGGTGTAGGCCATTTTTGAATCCCTTGTAATTTGACTGGATCCATAGCAGTTTGACCTGCCAAAATGATAAGTCCCAAATATTCTACTTGTTCCTTTTCAAACTCACATTTCTCTGGTTTGAGATAGAGGGAATGATTGGCAAGTTGCTGCAAAAAAAGTTTTGTTAGTTGATGATGTTCTTCTATTGTTGCTGTGGCAATTAGAATATCATCCATATAGATAAAAACTTTCCCTGTATCAAGAAGATCATGAAAAATAGAATTCATCATCATTTGAAAGGTTGTGGGGGAATTCATAAGCCCAAAGAACATGACCAGGGGTTCAAACATCCCCCTATTTGTTTTGAAGGTGGCCTTCCATTCATCTCCTTCTTTGATATGGACATTGTTATATCCCCATCTAACATCAAATTTGGTAAGATATTTAGTGTGTTTCAGCTTGTCAACAATATCAGAAATCAATGGAAGAGGATATTGATTCTTGACTGTAAGGCTATTCAGTTGTCAGTAGTCTTGTACTGGTTGTAGTTTACCATCCTTCTTTTTGATGAAAAAGAATGGTGAGGTGAAGGGAGATTTGGAATTCCTGATGTATCCTCAGGTGGTCATATCCTTGATAAATTCATCAAGTGCAACCTGTTCAGAGGGGTTTAAAGGATAAATTTTACAGTTATTTTCAGGGATAGCATCTGGTTTGAGATCAATAGCATGATCCCAATCATGTAAAGGGGGAAGGGAATGCAATGCTTCTTCTGAAAATACCTGACAGAATTCTTTATAATGGTCTGGTATTACTGTTATTTTGGGGGTAACAGCCATGGCAAGTGTGGTGGCATGAGTTGTCTTTTTTACCCATTCTTCATTGGGTAATCCCATAAAAACTTTGTCTCCTTCAAGGGGTAATCCAGCACTGAGTTTGATCCTTTTTGCTGATAAAGGTCATCTTGTCCCAGCACAGCAAGAGGCTGGTTGACATTGTGTGAAAGAAAATTTTGACATAACCCAATTGATATTTGGGTTATGCTTCTGAAGCCAAGGATGTCCTAGGATAATATTATCTAATCCAAGATCAACAATAAAGAATTTTACATCTTCTTTGTGATTTTGAATTTTCATTCTAAGAACAGCTTCATGAGTAACTTGTCCAAGTTTGTTTTTGGTATTGTCCATATTATGAACTATATAAGGGTGTGAAAGAGGAATTGTGGGAATTCAAAGTTTGGTGATGAGTTGATGATTGATGAAATTACTAGTCGCTCTGCTGTTGACTAAGGCTTTTTGGTTTTCTAGTTTTCAGCTTCCTCGGTGATTGCTAATCTGAGCTTCAAGATATAGAGCATGAGATGAAGATGTAGAATGTAGCAAATCACAGGGGTACAGTATAGTTATTTGAGGACATGCTGAAATCTTCGAACTCTTCAAAAATCCTCTGACATGACAGATAATGCAACTCATCCTTCTTGTGGTAATGTGTGTATGGTCTCATACACCCTCTTAATGGCCACTTAATCATAGGCAGGGGGTACTACTCATTCTTCTTCTTCTTCTTCTTCTTCTTCTTCTTCTTCTTCTTCTTCTTCTTCTTCATCTACAATGTTAGAGACATGAGCTTGTGTACAATTGACAATTCAAGGAGATGCATACAAGGTATTGGGGTTGAAGACAGGAGGGAGAGGGGTAGAGGAAGAAGCTCCTTCTTCTACTACATGTATATGTGGGGTCATCTTCTTCATAGGGCATTGATTTGCCATATGTCCACCTTGTTGACAGGCAAAACACTTTCCTTCTCTTCTCAACTTCTCTCTTTCAGCATCTGTCAGTTTCTTCAGCATAGGGTGAGGTTCAGATACTTGGTGTCATCGATCAACATCCATTGCATTTGGATCTTGACAAGAAGTGGTAGTAAAAATGGCATATGAGTTTTCTTTTGTTCCTTTTGTGCATGCCATTGAGTATCCATAATTGTTGCTCTTTCCATCCATGCAGTGAACATTTTTGGTACTTTGGAATTGTAAATTCAGTCAGCAAGACCAGAATTGAGCCCCTGTTCATAGTAGTCAAGTTTAGTTCAGTCATCTGGAATAGCAGCCTCATGAATGAGGGCTAGAAATGCTGAATTATACTCTTCTATTGGTTGAGCTCCTTGTTTGAGCTGTCGAAGGGCTAAGTTAGCCTGTTGTATTTTATGCAGATCTTTGAATTCAGCTTTCAGATTTTCTACAAAGCTTTTGTAGGTTGAATACATGTTGTTCATGAGGTGTTCCATAGTATATCTGTCATTGTACACTTGAGCCATTCCTTTTGTCATAAATGACAAAATGAATAAGATTTTTTGAGCATCAGATGCATGAAGATCATCATATGCAATCAAATATTTGGTGCAGGATAAGAAAAAACTTTGGAAGTTTTTCTTTGTTCCATTGAACTCAGACAGCTTGTTGATCTTTAAGAATTGCATTTTGGTAGAAGTTGAAGTCATGATGATGTCATCAATTATTGATTCCAGTCATGGGAAAAGCTCCAGAGGGGCACTGAAAGGGATAGGATCAAGGGATACGGTGGCCATACTAGGGGTAGCCAAAATACCTTCTAGCAGTGGGGTGTTTATGGTAGTGTTGAGTACTAGGTCAAAGATGTAAGTGTGCTAAGAGCGGCCTATTGGACGGTCTTAGGGAAGGTCTATATTGATACTCCTGGTAACTGGAGGTTGAATGCACGTTTGATGCACATAATAGAAGTTCCTGATGACGATGAAGATTGGGATCAATGAGATTGAAATGAGGATGATTCCACCAATGATGATTCGAGGATCCAGAGTGATGAGATGTAAGATATCTTAGTGACACTTTTAGTGTGACTTAGAGATCTTAGACTTAGTTCTTTAGTTGAGAAAAGCAGGCTTATAGTGAGTATAGATCAAGCACAGTATAGGAGAATCCCTAGATTGTGAAGTTGACAAGACTGGGGTTTAAGACCACCAGTCTGTCAACTATTTATACAAAACTGAGATCTAAGTATAGTAAGGTTGCGCAGTATTGCACAGTAAGTATGCGTCCATGTGATATAAGTGGCTCAGCCACAAGCGTGAAATGAACATGAGATAAACAAAGGTAAACAATGACGAGAAAAGAGAGTCCTTGCTAATTGTATAGTAATAGTCCTTAGCAAGTAAATGTTATAATAAATAAAAGAAAGATAAAAGATAAAAGATAAGTCTAATATAGTACTCAGAGCTATGCTCATGCTTAAGTATGTGAATACCTAAGTACTATAAAAGAGAAAAAGAAAGAGAAGAGTCCTTACTAAGTAAAGTGGAGCTAAGCTCACACTTGTAGTAATAATACTACACTTTACTATGGTAAGTAAGATAAAAGAAACAGAAGAAGAAGAAAAAGAAACATGTTACAAGGTGCCAAAGCAAGTGCCTCGTAACAAAGTGCATATGGAGGGTGTTGTGATGTCTTGGCTATAAAAGCCTGAGGTGTCAATGTATTGCTGAGTGTCTGTAACTCTCCAGATATTGTTTCCTAGATACTCAACAGGGAGTTTTCCATAGACAAAGGTATCATCTGGTATGAAACCAAAAACCTTGGGGTAAAGTGGTAGGTGGAGAGGGAGCCAGGGTTAGTTCAGTTCAAAGTGTGAGAGCTTAACCTAATGTTAGGGTTTGGCATGCATAAGTGGCTAAACACCTTTACAGAAGATTTGAGGAACTTTGAAGTGAACGACAGAGATGAATAGCCAGACAATGCTGCTATGATGCAACAAAGACAAGATACAATGAAGGAGGTTAAGCTACCCTACTTCAACATATAGTAAGTCCTTCTTATAGTATTTGTATCTTCTGCGCTTATGACTACTGAAACAAAGATAGGCATAATAAGGGGGGTTACAGCCCCTTTGATAGCTCCACTGCAGTGTGCAAGTGGAGTGGAACATTGAAGAAAATGAAAGAACAAAGTAAAGATGCAGTGCATACTTCCAGTTTCTGACACCAGGGCTACATTCCCCCAACTCAAAAATAAAAACAGAAGGCATGTGACTCTTCTTTCAAATCATCAGGACCCTTGGATCTTTGTATTGAATACATTGTTGGAATTATCTGTTGGAAATATCGACGGTATTTGTTCAGCTTCGCTCTACCTACACATACATGTCTTCTTTACATCTTACTGACACACGTTATATTTACCTACTCATCTCACTACCACGTCATAGAGCGCTCTAGACCGCTCCAGACCCACTTACCTAACTTACCCCACGTTTGTGTAGCACATACTGCACCCCCACATACAACCCCGCATTACAGTGCCGCCTGAACTCAGTGCAGCACGCACTATATATACTACACCCCCCACATTCTGTAGCTCTACAATATTATCTTACAATGTCGTACTACGCATCCCCACTCTGCGCCTTAATGCGCACCATGCTTTTCTTTATCTGTCTCATCCTCACCTTTGTTGGCTCGTACCTGCGTTCACATTATCCACAGTATTTGTTCAGCTTCTCTATACCTACACAAATATGTCTTCTTTACGTCTCTTCTAACACACATTTCACTTACTTCACACTCCACCCACATTTCTGGGATGATGCATGTCCCTCCCCACTTAGGTAGTTGTTGTTCTATCCACTTTACAAACTCTGCCCCAACTCCACCACTACTTTACTATATAAGATGAACTCCCCCATGTGTATATCCTCAGACATCTTACTACTATGTCTGAGTGAGTACATCCCCCACACCCATCATATTTCTCCTTCTCACTTTCCCTGCAGCATCTTCTACTACTGTGTCATGGCACATGCTGTGTCCATGACATCTACTGTCACTGCAGTCATGTCAACTGTTTTCTTCCTCTCAAGGAACATGCTGCTCAATGTCATAACACTTCTATCAGTTCTCATTGCCTGCCCAAGCCTGCACTCACATACATATGGCATATGGATGTGTGAATAGGCATATAAATAGGGGTTAGGTCAAATCTATGAGCATTGGGTGAAATGGCTAGGCATGAACACAAGGAACACTAAGAGATAGGATGGATGACTGTGTATGGAATGATAAGACAGGATCTGGAGCAATATGGAGAGTGGGACAAAGAATATCACCAAAATGGAATGAAGCACTGTAGGATTTTGGGGGGAGTGAGTAACAGGAGGGGAGTGGATGCAAGTCCAAAGTGGCAGTGGAAAGGGATGGGGAAGGACAAATTTGGTTACAATACACAGCAATTGAACGACAACAATATGTAACCCTTTGTATTACTCATCAAACACACAACACCTGTCTGATCTGTTTGTGCAGGCCATGATAGCACAGGTTATGGCAGGCAACTATAGTCAGCAGCAAGGTGCAGAGGTTCTCCCAGTATGGGAGGTATTGGAATATCATTTGCTGCAGTGAGTAGGGTGAGGTGTGGACAGTAGAGGAGTGCCACAATGCAAGTGTAGGAGTCAGTGTCTATAAGACAACAACTAAGGATGTATACTAACCTGCAGCAAGTAGGGTGAGGTGTGGACAGTAGAGGAGTGCCACAACACAAGTGTAGGAGCTGCAGTGGTAGTGAGAAGATAGAACAAGATGCAGGAAGTGATGGTACTCACTCAGTGTCTATAAGACAACAACTGAGGAGACATATAGTAGGTATGCATCTTATATAGTGAAGAGGAGTAAGGTTGAAGAGGAGACACAATCCTAAAGTACAAGGATGCCTATGTATGTGAGGGACATGCATCATCTGGAGTAAGTGTGGTGTGGGGAAGTGATAGTGGTGTAATGTGTCAAGGTGATGTGCAGGGGAAATGCTGAATGAAATTATGTGTGTAAAGGATAAGTAGTAACCGATGTACTGCACAATATTCAACAGGCTATGGCAGGCAACTATAAACAGCAGCAGGGTGCAGAGATCCTCCCAGCATGGGAGGCACTTGAGTATCATTACTGCAGAGGTGGGGTAGGTGTGGACAGTGGAGAAAGTGCCACAATGCAAGTGTAAGAGCTGCAAGGTTGTTGTGAGACAGAGGATAAGATGGTATAATGGAGTACTCACTCAGTGTTGTTGTAAGACAACTACTGAGGGAATGTAGCATATGTAGTGCATCTTATATAGTAAGTGAAGATGGGATTGAAGTGGAGATGTAACTCTAAAGTACAAGAGTTACCATGTATGTAGGGGATGTGTGTCATCCGGAGTATGTGTGGTGTGGGGAAGTGTTGTGAGAGTATTGTGTCAAGGTTATGTACATATGTGTAAGGAGGGATGTTGAACGAAATTATATGTGTAGAGGATAAACAGTAGTCGACGTACAGGAAGTGTTCAACACGGTCCTTCCCTCCTACATACATCATTACCACCTCCATCAGATCTCTCCTTTATCACATGTTTCCGAGACTCATCACGAGGTCACACTGCCCACCTCCCACCTCATGCATTCCAAGCACCCACCGAACAGTACTTAAAGACCGACCTTATGATCCCAGACAGTAGTCTCTGGCCTTGTTCTGTTTTCCCCTTTTTGTCCTCTGCTCTTCGGATCTCCATACCGCTGTTTTCGTTGCTGCTATACAGACCGTTGTCTTGTTTAGTGGCCTTCGTCTGATCTTGTCGTTCTCCCTCCTTGAGTGTTCCGCGTGCAAGCGCGCTTCCACAATAGCCCGCTAGGTTTC